>OY982559.1:0-41411 GCA_963859945.1 Euplagia quadripunctaria
CCTAACCTAACCTAACCTAACCTAACCTAACCTAACCTAACCTAACCTAACCTAACCTAACCTAACCTAACCTAACCTAACCTAACCTAACCTAACCTAACCTAACCTAACCTAACCTAACCTAACCTAACCTAACCTAACCTAACCTAACCTAACCTAACCTAACCTAACCTAACCTAACCTAACCTAACCTAACCTAACCTAACCTAACCTAACCTAACCTAACCTAACCTAACCTAACCTAACCTAAGCTAAGCTAACCTAACCTAACCTAACCTAACCTAACCTAACCTAACCTAACCTACCTAACCTAACCTAACCTAACCTAACCTAACCTAACCTAACCTAACCTAACCTAACCTAACCTAACCTAACCTAACCTAACCTAACCTAACCTAACCTAACCTAACCTAACCTAACCTAACCTAACCTAACCTAACCTAACCTAACCTAACCTACCTAACCTAACCTAACCTAACCTAACCTAACCTAACCGTGCAGGCGGTGCGAATATTCACCGACGGCAGCAAGATTGAGGGGAAGGTCGGAGCCGCACTATCCGTGTGGAATGGTGAGGCCGAGATTCGGAACCTCAAACTTAGCTTGTCCGCGTACTGCACCGTCTATCAGGCGGAACTCCTGGCTGTATGGAAAGCCTCGGGCTTTATCCTAAAAAGGGGTGAAGAGAGCTACGGTGTTTATAGCGATTCGAGAGCCGCTCTGGAGACGATCGTAAACCATAGCTCACTTCACCCTCTCGCAGTGGAGACGAGGAAGAACCTGCGTACAGCCTCAGACCAGGGTAAAACTGTGTCTCTGTTCTGGGTGAAGGCCCATGCGGGCCTCCCAGGCAACGAGCGCGCCGACGACCTAGCAAAGGAGGCGGCACTGACACTGAGGAGAAAACCAGACTACGACCGGTGTCCGAACTCATACCTGAAGAAAATCATACGTAGTACAACATTATATAAATGGAATACTAGGTATCAAGAAGGTGACACCGCGTCGATAACGAAGCTCTTTCTGCCAGATGCCGTGCAGGCATATAGGTTCGTCCACAAAATAGGACCAATAGGTATGCTCACCCAAGTACTAACGGGGCATGGAGGGTTCTCCCAGTACTTAAACCGTTTTAAGTGCAGGGACAGCCCATCATGCGCCTGTGACCCAGTATGCGAGGAGACGATTCCCCACCTCTTAACAGAATGCCCTATCCACGACCGTGAGCGCTATGAGCTTAGTAGCAAGGTAGAAATGAGTATTACAGCGGAAAATTTACATAATCTGTTAACAAGCAAAACTAGCTCAGAACATTTTATTAAGTACTGTCTGAAAATATGTAAAATAGTGAACAAACGCAATAGTACATAAAACTTGCTGTAATATATAACTGATGTTATATGCGTTAGCAAGTAAAAATTAGAAAATAAGATTAGTAAAATAGACAATAAGCAATACAAATAAGAAATAAAAATGTAAAACACCTAAGCTAAGTCTGTAGAATAAATCTAGTACGTAGTAAGACGATAAAAAAGTATTTGAATAAGCCAAAATGTAAATAAATAAAAGCCAGAAAGGCAACAATAAATTAGTCCATAAGAAAGATTAAATAAAGATTCCCTGCACTAGAATCCTTGAAAAATATCAGGGGAAAATAGAGCCTAACGCCCTGTGATGACGGGTGCGTTCAACAAAAAAAAAAAAAAAAAAAAAAACCTAACCTAACCTAACCTAACCTAACCTAACCTAACCTACCCTAACCTAACCTTTTTTTTTTTTTTTTTTTTTTTTTTTTTTTTTTTTTTTTTTTTTTGTTGACGAGGTGGAAGATCCTACATGGATGTCCTCCGCCTTGGGGAGGCGAAGGGGTCTGTCGGACTCTTACCGACTAAAAACCACCCCGGTGTTCCACTACTTGCCTATGATCAGGGGAGCGAGAATCGCTATTGCATTCTTCCGCAACCCCCGACAGGCATTGACCCGTCTCACCCTAGACGGGTCCCGTCACCCGGTGCGACCATCACCCGTCGGCCGCACTCCTCTGAGAGCGCACGCGGAACACTGCATGCTGCCTCTCGGGCCTGTATCTGTTCGGACGACGACTTCCCCAAAAAAGTTCACCGCCCGCAGGCCACTTCCTAAGGTGGCTGGAGGTCATTAAACGCCCTCCGGCGCCCGGTGCGTCTGCTGCGGGTAGAGAGAGCTGTACTCCGCTCTCTCTCCCGTTCCGCCGCCTCCTTTGCGGACATCACCTCCTCACAGAAGGAGGCGACAGCGTTCCATGCGCTCTCGCTCCGCACCATAGCCAGAACTACGGTTGGGAGCGAGAGATTACCCGCAGCACCGACTGCCACGACGAGATCACGGCGCTGGTTAGCCCAGGCTGGGCATTCCGACAGTGTGTGCAGCGCCGTGTCGTCGGGGGCAGTTACCACAATGGTGGCACCGTGACGTCGGCTCCCGGCCGATCCGACACAGATACTTGCCGAAGCAACCATGTCCGGAAAGCACCTGCGTCATCCGGAAGGTGAGGGCCCCGTGCCCTCTCTCCAGCCACTCTCGTAGGACAGGTCTTACCGCCGCTATAGCGGCGTGGCCCCGCACTAGGTCGCGCAAGTCGCTGCTCCCACTCCACCACCAGGATCTGGCGGAGCTCGTCCCGATGTGCCTCTACTTCGCGAGGCACTGGTTGGTCGTCCCGATCTAGCGCATCCTTGCGCCACCGGTACTGCAACGCAAGGAGTACTGCGTCCAAATCCCAGGGCGCGGATCCGGCAAATAGGCTAGCCGCCTCGAAGGAGATCGTACGGTACCCCCCTTATCACCCTGACGGCCATTGCGCGTTGCGGCTTTCGTAGAATTGCAATATTACGGGCCGTCAGAGCGTCCGCCCATACTGGCGCCCCGTAGAGCGCCATTGACCGTACGATCCCCTTATACAACTTTCGGCAAGATGCGTTGGGGCCCCCCCCAAATTAGGCAGGAGCCGCGAGAGTGCCCCAGCGGCGCCCATTAGCCGGGGGGCCAGCTGCCGAAAGTGTGGTCCGAAATCCCACCGGCTATCGAGGATGAGTCCCAGGTACTTCATCGTACGCTCGATGCCGATGCGGACTCCCCCCACTATAATGTGGGACCCCGAGGGTGGCGCCTTCGAGGGCCATGGAAACAAACAGCCTCGGATTTGTGCAAAGCCACCTCGAGGCCCAACCGCCGGATCCTACCAACGACTTGCGCGACTCCAGCCGTCGCCAGAATTGCTGCCTGCCGGTGCGTCTTTCCACGCGCTGTCACAAGCGTGTCGTCAGCGTAACAGGTGACGCTGACACCATGGAGAAGAGCACCGCGCAGAACCCCAGTCGTAGCCGATGTTCCACAAGAGCGGGCCCAGGACCGATCCCTGTGGAACACCGCACGACGTCTCTCGCCGACCCCAGCCGTCACGACCCGGGTATATGACGGCCCTGTCCGCCAAATAGGCCCCGACAATACGACGGAGGTAGATCGGCACCCCGTGGTACCGGAGTGCCTCCCTGATACAACTCCAGGGTAAGGTATTAAAGGCGTTGGCAATGTCGAGAGACACCGCCAAGACGACCTCACCCCGGGCAATTGCATCCTCCGTCAGAGCCCTAACGCGCATGATGGCATCCACCGTAGAGCGCCCCCGGCGAAACCCGAACTGGTTGTCCGCCAGATCTGGACCTATCCCAGTTATGTGCCGGACGATACGGTCTGCAATGATTCTCTCAAAGAGTTTGCAGACCTCGTCCAGCAACACAATAGGCCGATATGCGGACGGTGAGTCCGCGGGACGCCCTTCCTTTCTTAACAGAACCAGCTTTCCAGTTTTCCATACACTTGGAAACTGGCCCCGTTCCAAGCACGCGCTGTAGAGCCCTACCAGTCGGGGCCAAAGGAACCTCGAGGCTAAGACCCATGCTCGGCCAGGAATACCGTCGGGCCCCGGAGCGGTGTTTTTGGCTTGAAGCCGTTTCACCGCCGCTCGAAGTTCCACCCAGGTCACGTCGGGCACATTGTCGTCACTTTGGTCGTCGTCAGGATACGAAACCGGAACCATGGGCGGAGGTAAGTGCTCTGCCCTCGAGGGGAACAGGAGAGCACACTACCTCCTCCAGCAGCTGCGGCCTGAGACTCTGGGACAATGGGGGCGCATATGGGCGAAGTTTTCCCCTCACCATGCGGTAGGGTCGCCCCCATGGATCTCGGTCCAGAGTCTCAATCAGCTCTTCGCGGGCCTGAATTTTGGCCCGCGAGATCTCTAGCTGGAGGCTTTTCTTGGCTTCTCTGTAACCCTCATATAGTTCCGCTTCCCTGGTCTCTGAATCTTGGTCACGGTGGCGTAGTCTCCGGTACCTGGCGTACTGGCGGCGTGCAGTTACGCAGATTCTGCGTAGCTGCGCAATCTCCTGCGACCACCAGTACACCTGGCGTCTGGGGGAAAACGCCTGAACACGGGGCATGGCAGCATCACAAATGACAGTCATGCCCTCCTGGAACCATCGCGCTTCCTCTTCGATGTCAGCAGGCCTCTCTGGTGCTTCGACCCAGGCCTGCACTACTGCTGCTTCCAGGAGGACCTCCCGGTTCAGCTGCTTTAGTGACCACCGTGGACCATTTCCAATCGGAGCTGCTCTGGCCGGCGCGCTTAGAATTTGGGTGGAGACGTCAAACCGGATGTAACGGTGATCTGACAGCGTCTCCACGTCTTCCATTACGCGCCAACCTTGGACACGACGTGCTATAGCGGGGCTAGCGAAAGAAAGGTCCACTATGGAACCTCCCCGCTGTCGCACGCACGTCTGAACTGTGCCCCGATTGAGGAGAATCAATCCTGACTCGACCGCCCATTCTTCGACAACCCCACCACGCACATTCGTAGCTGGGGTACCCCAAGCCATAGATTTGGCATTGAAGTCCCCAAGCACTATAACGGGGCGGGGATGGCCTGCGACGGACGACTGTACCCCAACTCTTCCAATGCACTTTCTAGGTCAGCGAGAGACCGGTTCGGGGAAAAGTATACTCCTACGACCACTACCTCCCCCAGCAATGCTGCGACGTATCCCCGTCCCCGGGTGACGGACTCGAAGGACGGGGAACCATTCCCACCTTGGGTGATAAGGGTCACCAAGCCGTCATCGTCACCCACCCAGTCACTTCTGGGAGGAATAAAGTACGGCTCGGAAACCACAGCAACATGTATCAACCACTCCGCCATGGACTGGAGCAGAAGATCCTGAGCCCTGGCGCAAGTGGTTGATATTTGCCTGGAGAAAACGAATTGTATGAACAGCCATTACTAGGTGTCCATCTCATTCGTCTCCTCCCCAGCATTTTCATTTGTCGCTGCGCAACCGGTGGGTGAGACGGTTGCGTAGATAGATAGATAGATAGATAGTACTCTTTATTGTACACCAAACACATGATATAAATACATTAAAAAAAAACAACTGAACATAAAATGCACAATGGGCGGCCTTATCACAATAAGCAATATCTTCCAGGCAACCTTTGGATGGACAGGACTGTAATGATTTAGTGTGGGCGGTTATGGTGTCAAATATATAATATGTACCTACTACTAGTATATACATATTTACACAAACATATATACATACAACTTCATACGTATACACATACACAAATACATATATATATACACAATACATAAATACATACATTATAATTGCGCATAGTATTAGATTATATATAGACTATCTCAGGCATAACTTTGCTGATAGTATTCTTTCAACATTTTTTTTAAGGATCATAACGATTGTGCTTGCCTGATGGAAATTGGTAGGGCATTCCAGAGACGCGCTGCTTCAACCGTGAAAGATTTATCAGAAAACTTTGTTGTATGCACTGGTATTTGAAGTTTTAAGTTTTCCGATGATCTCAACAATCTTGAATGTGTGTCACGTAGGAACCTAAAACGTTCTTTGAGATAAGAGGGAGTAAGGGATTGAACAATATGTTATAAAGTAGAGAGAGGATATGAGTATTCCGACGAAGGCGAATCGGGAGCCACTTGAGCAATTTGCGGTATTCAGATACGTGGTCATATTTGCGTAGGCCAAATATAAACCTTATACAAAAATTTTGAAGGCGCTCAAGTTTAGCGAGTTGCTCCTCTGTGAGATCAAGATAACTGGCATCAGCATAGTCAAGTATTGGGAGTAGAAGTGACTGTGCAAGCGAAATCTTTGTAGCGGTCGGTAGAAAATTCCGCAGTCTTCGTAAGGACCCCGCAGAAGCAAACAATTTGCGACTTACCTCTTGCAGTTGTGGGCCCCATGACAGAGTTTTATCTAAGTATATTCCCAAATTTTTGACGCTATCACTGATTAGTAGCGGTAAACCATTAAAAGTTATTTGTGGCAGCTGTGTCCATTCAATGCGCGAAATCATTCTGGACTGCCCCACCACAATTACTTGTGTTTTTGAGGGGTTCACCTGCAGACCATAGTTAATACTCCAGTCACAAATGCGTTCCAAGTCACGGTTCATAATTAGAAAAGCTTCGTGAATTGTATTTAGTGGAGCTTGAGTGTAGATCTGAAGATCATCTGCATAAAGGTGGTAGGATGAAACTAATTCTTTGGATATGGTATTAATAAATATTGCAAAAAGTAAAGGGGATAAAACGCCACCCTGTGGCACACCAAGCGTGATATCACACCAAGAGGAAACTGAATCCTCAATGCGGATACGTTGTCGGCGACCAGACAGGTAACTGTGAAACCAATCAATCACTATTGGAGATATGTTAATGGAGCGTAGTATACCGAGCAGGATATGGAAATCTACAGTATTAAAAGCGTTACTAAAATCAAGAAGTGTAAGTAGCGTGAGATTTCCATTTTCATGGCCATTCTAATGTCGTCGGTGATGGTAATCAGAGCTGTAACCGTGCTATGCCCAGGACGGAAACCAGATTGAAAGGAGTTTAAAAGATTGTTTTTTGATAGAAAGGAGTTAAGTTGAGCATGTACAAGGCGTTCCAAGACTTTGATAGAAATGGTAATATAGAGATAGGTCGGTATTCGGTAAAAGATGAAGGCTTAGACTTTTTAGGTAAGGGTATAATTTGGGCGTCTTTCCACGTAGATGGAAATGTTCCGCAGGAGATAGAGTGATTAAGAATGTTGCATAGTATTGGAAGAATTAAGTCTAAAATCGGAAGGATCATATTTCGGCTAATACAGTCGTTACCGACAGCATTGGAAGAAATGCTCAGTATACTCTTTTTAACATCACAATCAGTGAACTGATTAAATACAAAAGGAGGATAGTGGGGAGCTGGAAGCTGCGAAAGATAGTTTAAAGTATTAGTTTTGGTACGATCATCAAAACTAGACGAGGAAGAGAAGTGCTTATTTAACGCATCGAGGTCAATATTTTGAGTATTGATTTCTTGTTTTGACTTCCCAACTCCCAGGGTTTTAAGAAATTTCCAAACTTTGGAAGTATTTTCATTTTCAACAGATTTTTGAATATGTTGGCGTTGTGCTTTCCTACACGCCTTATTGCAGAGATTTCGTATTGCCACATAGTTATCGTGATTATGTTGATTTGGTCGGCACTTGAACTTCGTTTTAGCCCTGGCTTTCTTTGTCAACAAATCTTTGATCTCTGCAGTAAGCCAAGGGGATGGTAGATGTTTAATCTTTATTGCACGTACAGGTGCATGTACATCAAATAAAGAAACTAAGTTGGTTGTTAGAATGCTCACCTTTTCATCAACAGACCCAGAATTGTAGAAGGGTACCCAGTCAATTTTAGCAGTATCCTCACGAAGCTTTTCAACGTCCATACTACCAAAATTACGCTGCATTAGAATCTTTGACTTAGCCTTGGATGGACGAATTTTGTAAGAAAGAAAGATAAGATCGTGATAGGAAAAGACATCAGCCAAGCACTGACCATGTTTGGCCACATGCTCAGTCGACGAAACAAAGATGAGATCAAGAAGGGCCCTTTTCCTTATTGGCCCCTTTCTGTTTCTTCTTGTTGGGTGCGACGCAAGCATTGGCCTGGTCTATGGTCGGCTGTCTTGCCCGCCGCCGCACATACTACACAGTGCGGTGCGGCATCGCACGAACCAGCTTTGTGACCAGGCTTGCCGCAGCGGAAGCAAAGTCCGCTACGGTCGACCCCCGTGGTGCACTTAGCCCCAACATGGCCGCCCTCTAGGCAACGGAAGCACCTTAGGGGTCGTGGCGTCAGAAGTTTGACTTGCGCCGATACCCATCCCACCAGCAAACGCTGGCCGTTTTTAATTTCATTGGCCGCCGCAACTGGGCAGCTCACCACTATAGTGCCCAGCCCACTGAAGCCAGTACGTATTGGACCGGCTTTTACTTGTTCCGGTGCGCACCCTCCAGATTTTGCGACGGCGGTCACCACTTCATCTGAGGTCACCGAGTCATCCAGACCCATAATGCGCAAGTCCGCGCACTTGGTGGGTCTGGATACTCGGACCCCATCTACTCCAACCGCTGCTCGCAGCTTCTCTGCGAGTGCGTCTGCCTTTTCGGCACTGGTGGCTCCCGGGATTTCAAGCAGCCGTGCACCAGTGAGTGTCGGTTTGCACCGCATTGCCGTTATACCGAGATCAGCCAGCTTGATCTCGGCTTTAGCTTTAGCCAGAACTTTGGCGTAGCTCAGGCCACGCTCCTCGGCTCCAGGCGGTAGTGTGATAACCACCGCCGTTGAGCGTGGTGCACGGAGCCGCTTTGCGTCTCTGTCTGCCTTTTTATTTCCCTTTCTCCGGGACTTCTTTGCCTTCTTCTTTGCCCCGGCGGTCTGCCATTCATCCCCATTTGAATTGGCTGGCTGCCCGTGCTGGCTGGATGAAGTTGAGACTTGTTTTTTCATCTCATTGCCAGCAGACACAGCCGTGGCAGATTTTTTAGTCACACTAAGTACCGACTTTTTACCTTGGCCCTTGCCTTTCGAATTTTTTGCCTGAGCTTGTGAGGCCGGCTGAGGGGTAGACGTTTGTGTTGCTGACTTACGAATGTTCTCCAGGCGAGGAGCGGCAGCTGTTTCTTTGTAAGTTGGCGGGTTCTCTCTGCGGTCGCTGGCCAATGGCGGACGAAGGATCCTCCCCTCGAGGACGGCGAACCGTTGGTTGAATTTTGCCAACTCCTCACGAAGTAGACAAGCCAGCTCCGAGTCTTGAGCTGGTTGTGAGGGCAGGGAACTGGAAGACGCGACTTCAACCTCTTTTAGTTGCCGCGCCCGCAAAGCAGCCAATTCTGCGCGAAGCTCATCCATCTCCTTGCGGAGCTGCGTCGTTTGAGCTGAAAGGCGAGCATTCTCAGCCTGCAACCGGGCCGTTTCCTCCGACGAGGTCCGCGCGACCAGCACCTCCAAGTGCTCCAATATTAGGGTTGAAGCGTCCTTGAGGGCCTTCTGACAGGTTCCTTTCAAACCTTTGGACACCTTGGCTACCTTTTTTATTGCCGCCACAGCGTCCTGAACCCTCAATTGCACCTGCAGGGCTGTCAGATCTTCTGGCTCTCTTTGGTCCACGGGATTGAGTGGGGAAGCAGCGATCCTCCCGGCATTGACCTTTTGGGTCAACTTCGTAAGTTCCACCTCCTCCTGCGCCTCTCTCTCCGCAAGTTCGGCAGCCTTTCGTGCTGCAGCCAATTCTCGCCTGGCTGTAGCCATGCCAACATATTGGCCTGTAGTGGGTGGCCGACCCCTTCCGCGCCGAGCAGTGGTGACTTTGGCAGCCGGCACCACTTCATCACTGGAGGCTGAATCCGACCCCGAGTGCTCCCCCTTGGGTGAGTCCGTGCGAGTGCGCTTACGCCACAGCTTACCGCTTAGCGAGACACTATTCACTGTCACCGTACTCTTCTGGCTTGAAACCGTGTCAGTATCTGACAGGACAAGCTCCTCTGATACGACTTTAGGTTGTCGTTCACCTGTTAAGTTTTGTGTATTGAAATTTTCCATTTTATTCCCACGAGTAGTGAGGAAGTATTAGTCGACCCAGGCAGAGCCTCTGTACCTGAGCAGGTGAAAATTTGTCACCCAACTAGGGTGTCCACAGGTACCTTAGCTGGGGGTGCGCTCATAACTGATGCTCCTCTGGAATGAGAAGCGTAATCTGTCAGCCATTCATCTTCTCGCCGCACACCAGAACTTAAGATTCAGATAATTTTTTAGAGAGGTTTATTCCTCGCGGTCCGGGCAGTTAAGCCAAGGCCCTCGGTCCCACTGTCTAGTTAGAGACATGACCATAACTAGACACTCCTACTGGGATTACGATCTCGCGGCGAGGGCAGCGGAGGACTACTTCCCAGGCAGCCCACTCGGAGGCAGGGCAAGTACACACCGAGCTCGCCTTGATTCCTCTTCCCTAGAGGAACCCTCTGCTCCTCTAATATGCCTTCTGCTAGGTCAGAGGAACACTTAGAGAGCAGCGTGGCGTCCGAATAAAGAACGCCACGTCCCGCACGGCAGTCTATGTCAGACTCCGCCGGGTATCCCACTTAGTCTGGAGTCTCCCTCTGGGCCAATCCGGCATGAGTGACTCTACCGGCATAGCCCCAGAGATCATTGACCCACGCAAGCCCCCCCACGACTTCAACGTGAGGATACAGTTGGGGGAGAACCTAACCTAACCTTTTTTTTTTTTTTGCGTGTGGAAACCCCCTCGGGCCGTCACCCCACCGGGGTTTTCGGTGGGGCGGTGTGTCGGAATCGAACCGACTAAAACCACACGATGTGCCGTACTGCGCCTTAAGTAGGAGGGATCCGGGAACAGCTTTATTAAGACATCCGGAACCCTCCTAGCGCCTGCCCGCAAAAGCGCGGGCACCACCTTCGGGTAAAATCCTCTCAATTAGGCGACGTCCAGGCACACGCGGACGCCGCCTCCTCGCGGGGGGCCACTACAGCGGGTGGAGGGGAAAACCCGTCCCGTCCACCCGCGGCCACACTCAGGGCGGCATGAGGCGCTGGTAAGCGCGCCTCCGCCGCCCGGTTCGCCGGCGGCGAATTAGGTCCGAGTGGAGATCGTCCTCCCGGACCCTTTCCGCCGCCTCCTTCTGCGAGATGACTTCCTCGCAGAAGGTCGCGACCGCGGTAAAATTCCTGTCTATTCCTGATGTAAAGATAGGGAAAAATCGCCATTACCAGCTAAGTTGGCCAACCCCTTAGCGGCTAAACGGCTCGGGATACCGTAAAAATAACTAAAAATTCGTTTTCACGTAAGTGAACGAAAGGGCAAGTTACCAATAGGCACTCCCGAAAACCACCCCCGGGAAGATTTTACTAAAAAACTTTAAAAATTCCCGGTTTCCCGTTTCCCGGGAAACTCGCTTAGGCCGGTGACGGTAAATTTGGTCCGTCCTATACACCCCTAGAGTTTAAACGGGCCTGGTATCTCGATCCTAAGGGCGAAACCAGCCACTTAGAATTGGTAAACTACACCCCTATTATTCCCGGGACCCCATCCCGGTGACGAGCGGGACTATAATTTAGTTTTAAGTGGGAAACACTGGACTGCTCATTGATCTACAGTATATAAGTTATCCCGAGTTTTTAGGACACCCAAATAAAAAACTGTTTAATCCTATAGGAGAGTACCTAAAAAATTCTAACCGTATTATTTAAGATTGTTTAGATAAGGGAAATCCAAAAAACCGCAAATAACTAGGAAACGGAAAGTCCTAGCTCAAAAATAACACTTTTTCGGCCCCCCCCCTCCCTAACCCACCCTCCTATCCTGCGTCAAAAAATTGAACCCTTCCCCACCCACACAAAAAACTTCAACCCCCTACCCTTATATATTGTTGATCGACCAGTCTAGTGAGACCCCTGGTTTTTGTATAATCTAAAAATACTCTAAGTGTTTTAAATCTGGAAAACTTTCTAAATTCCATAACTTTTGAACCAGAGCCCCGATCCTCAAGCGGTTTTCGGCTAAGGGTCCAAAATTTTAGTGACTTTCGGGACATATACACCTAGAGTCTCCAGGTAGAGACAGACGGAAAGTTTTCCAGTAAACAGGCAATTTGTATATATAGCTTTAAGAAAATAGTAGTAAGTAGCTGTTAAGGACTTTTGACACCGCTTTTGCTCTACGTAGAGTAAAACTGACTGTACTTTATTTCATATATTTAGCATAGGACAGGGACTTTACATCCCTATAAACGTGACAACTCCACTGCGTGGAGTTGAACGACTCTATCTAGAGCAAATTTTACTGTAACTTTCATACTTTATTCAAAATTTTTATAGCATAAGCACTTAATAGTAAGCAGGTTAAGACCTTTACACACCGCTCCTGCTCTACATAGAGTCAAGTCGACATTTATATAATTGTTAGTCGACAAGGGAGTTGGATCATCTAAGGAGTGGATAGGGCATCCTTAGACGTGGTGACTCTACATTTTTGACAAAACTTACAGACTACTCTTCAAGTAAGCTGTTACAAGGACAGGCTTTAAAGCATACGACTAAATTATAGAGTCTCTAAGGTAGAGTAAGAAAATTTTATTTTTTATTTTATTCCTGACAATAAACAAATTGACTGACCTGACACCCCGATGAGCATTCCCCGCCAAAATCGGGACAGATAGGTAGAGCACGACCTGGAAAGGAAAACACCACATCAGTATTAAAACCATAAAAACATACACATACACGCACGAATACACACACACAAACACTCACAAACACACCTACACTCACACATATATACACCTGCACGCCTACCTACAATCTTACACATCTTACTCGTCTGACCTGCACATGTGAATCGAGTCTATTGACCGATACACTTAGTATAAGTATTTATCCCTTTTAGTTGTTGACTTCGTCTTCTTCTTCTACTTTGAACCGGATAAACCCATAGAGCCATACTTGGAGCAGCTACGTACCATCAGAGAGGAGCTGGGTTTCACCCTGTTACTGATAGGTGGCGACAGCAACGCCAAGAGTACCTGGTGGGGTAGCACCGTAGAAGACCACAGGGGTAAAGAAATGTCCGGGACCCTGGAAGAGTCTGGGCTTCAGGTACTGTGGTGATACGCCTACCTTCGACACTGTCAGGGGTGGAAGAGCGTATACCAGTCACGTTGACATTACAGCCTGTACCGCAGATCTACTAGACTTAGTAGAAAACTGGAGGGTAGACCAGACTGTGACGAGCTCGGACCACAACACTATTCTATTCCACGTAAATCTCCGCAAGAGTAGAGGACTAAAAGTGGAAAGAACCACCAGACTCTACAACACCAAAAAAGCAAATTGGGCTACTTTTAACTTAAAACTATCAGAACAAAAAGCAATCAATAATATCAATTTAGACACAATAAAAAATATAGGAACAAAAACAGAACTAGAAAATAATATTTTAAAATTCACAAACTGCATCTCGGCCGCATGCAAGGAAAGCATGCCGGCCAAGAAGAGTACCGAGGTACTCAGAGTCCCATGGTGGAATGACGAGCTCGCGAGGCTGAAAAAGGCTGCCACTACCTTCAGGCGTAAGATAAGAAACGCGGCACCGTACCGCAGAGAAATAGTGGTAGCCCAGTACCTAGAAAAGAAGGAAGCCTACGAGTGCCAAGCCAAGAAAGCCCAAATAGAAAGTTGGAAGACGTTCTGCGAGAAGCAAGATAGGGAGGGACTCTGGGAAGGGATTTATAGAGTCATTAGAAGGACCACCAGGAGACAAGAAGACTTGACCCTAACCAAAGATGGTGCATTCCTAAACCCAAGAGAATCGGCGCGACTGCTTGCGGAGACATTCTACCCAGAAGACCTGAAGGAAATAGATAACGAAGACCATCGCCGGACCAGAATGGCGGCAGAGCGAGTAAACGACCCGAGACATGATGAACACCATGACCCACCGTTTACTTTGCTGGAGCTAAAGACCGCGATGGGAAGTTTCAATCCGAAGAAGGCCCCAGGAGCGGATGGCTTCACAGCAGACATCTGCAGTCGGGCCATCTCTCAGGATCTGGACGCATTCCTTGCCCTGGCCAACAAGTGTCTCATGTTGGGGCACTTCCCGGACATTTGGAAGGAGGCCACGGTGGTGGTATTAAGAAAACCGAGCAAGGAAGACTACACGAACCCCAAAGCATATAGACCGATAGGTCTCCTGCCAGTCTTGGGGAAGATCCTAGAGAAGATGACAGTAGCGAGAATGAAGTGGCACCTAGTACCGCGGATCAGTACTCGCCAGTACGGATTCATGCCCCAGCGGAGCACCGAGGACGCCCTCTATACACTAGTGCACCATATCCAGGGTAAGATTAGGCTGAAGAAGCTGGTAACCCTAGTGTCATTGGATATAGAGGGGGCCTTCGATAGCGCATGGTGGCCTGCTATCAGAGTCCGTCTGGCTGAGGAAAAGTGTCCGGTCAATATCAGGAGGCTACTGGATAGCTATCTCGACTGCAGAAAAGTCAGACTGCGGTACGCCGGGGAAGAATGCACAAGGAGCACGAGCAAAGGATGTGTGCAAGGGTCAATAGGTGGTCCAATCCTATGGAACATCCTCCTGGATCCTTTACTGAAAGACCTGGAAAATATGGGATACTACGTGCAAGCATTCGCGGATGATGTGGCAATGGTTTTCGATGGGGATACCGGTCTCGAAGTCTCGAGACGAGCCAACGCCGCTCTTGCCTATGTTCAGCACTGGGGGGTTCGTAACAAACTGAAGTTTGCGCCGCACAAAACTTGCGCAATGGTCCTAACCAAGAAGTTGAAGTACGACAACCCGCTGCTGACCATGGGAGGAGTGAACGTTGAACTATCAAAAGAGATAAAGCTGCTGGGCGTTATCATCGACCAAAAGATGACTTTTAACATCCATGTTGCGACACAGTGCAAGAAGGCAACGGACGTCTACAAGCAGTTATCAAAAGCTGCGAAAGTGAACTGGGGCTTGCACCCGGAAGTCATCAAGACAATCTACGTGGCAACAATCGAGCCGATAATCATGTACGCAGCAGCAGTGTGGGCCCCTGCATCCGAGAAGACGGGAGTGCGCAAACTACTATCCACGGTGCAAAGGGGTTTCGCCCAGAAGCTATGCAGGTCCTACCGCACAGTTTCTCTGCACTCGGCACTAGTTCTGGCGGGGATACTTCCTCTCGACCTCAGAATACAGGAGGCAGCCGCCCTATATGAGGCAAAGAGAGGGTCGCCCCCGCTGGCTCTGGGAGATAGAGAAACCGAGAGTGCGGTGAGATTTGCAGAAGCTCCACATCCGGCGGAACATATAGACCTGGAGTTCGTGAACCTGGTAGACCAACACCTTGTAGACAGGCACAATGTGCAGGCGGTGCGAATATTCACCGACGGCAGCAAGATTGAGGGGAAGGTCGGAGCCGCACTATCCGTGTGGAATGGTGAGGCCGAGATTCGGAACCTCAAACTTAGCTTGTCCGCGTACTGCACCGTCTATCAGGCGGAACTCCTGGCTATATGGAAAGCCTCGGGCTTTATCCTAAAAGGGGGTGAAGAGAGCTACGGTGTTTATAGCGATTCGAGAGCCGCTCTGGAGACGATCGTAAACCATAGCTCACTTCACCCTCTCGCAGTGGAGACGAGGAAGAACCTGCGTACAGCCTCAGACCAGGGTAAAACTGTGTCTCTGTTCTGGGTGAAGGCCCATGCGGGCCTCCCAGGCAACGAGCGCGCCGACGACCTAGCAAAGGAGGCGGCACTGACACTGAGGAGAAAACCAGACTACGACCGGTGTCCGAACTCATACCTGAAGAAAATCATACGTAGTACAACATTATATAAATGGAATACTAGGTATCAAGAAGGTGACACAGCGTCGATAACGAAGCTCTTTCTGCCAGATGCCGTGCAGGCATATAGGTTCGTCCACAAAATAGGACCAACAGGTATGCTCACCCAAGTACTAACGGGGCATGGAGGGTTCTCCCAGTACTTAAACCGTTTTAAGTGCAGGGACAGCCCATCATGCGCCTGTGACCCAGTATGCGAGGAGACGATTCCCCACCTCTTAACAGAATGCCCTATCCACGACCGTGAGCGCTATGAGCTTAGTAGCAAGGTAGAAATGAGTATTACAGCGGAAAATTTACATAATCTATTAACAAGCAAAACTAGCTCAGAACACTTTATTAAGTACTGTCTGAAAATATGTAAAATAGTGAACAAACGCAATAGTAAGTACATAAAACTTGCTGTAATATATAACTGATGTTATATGCGTTAGCAAATAAGAATTAGAAAATAAGATTAGTAAAATAGACAATAAGCAATACAAATAAGAAATAAAAATGTAAAACACCTAAGCTAAGTCTGTAGAATAAATCTAGTACGTAGTAAGACAATAAAAAGTATTTGAATAAGCCAAAATGTAAATAAATAAAAGCCAGAAAGGCAACAATTAATTAAGATATAATAAGAAAGATTAAATAAAGATTCCCTGCACTAGAATCCTTGAAAAATATCAGGGGAAAATAGAGCCTAACGCCCTGTGATGACGGGTGCGTTCAACAATAAAAAAAAAAAAAAAAACCTAACCTAACCTAACCTAACCTTACCTAACCTAACCTTGCCCTGTAGAGTCCCGTGCCCTCTGTCAATGCGTGAACAGTGTTTTATAGTCGTTCCGCGCTCAAAAATTCAAACGGTCGGGAAAAGTATTGAAAAGTGCACAGTGCGATACACCAAAAGTTGCGCAATTGCAAGCGCTACGCGATAACGAAAACCGCGCGAAAATCGCATCAAAATTGTGGATTTTCTCCTAACAAAAACTGTTTTAGTTGATTAGTGAATGACAAATTTAGTGATATCTCCAAATCTAGATCGACGACCTAGGGATTTTCAACTGTGGAAAGGAGCGCCTTGAAAGCGCCCACCGTTTAAGCCCAAACTTGGATTTTTACGGTGGAAACTCGTGGAGCTAGAGCCAAAAAACTAAAAAACACGTGTTAGATTCTTCAGTAATTTCAGTGTTTTCAGACCTGGAAATATTTCCACAGTGAGTGTTTTAGTACTTGTCAACATATTAGTTCAGTGTCTCGGTGAAAACCCTGTTGGTTTTCCTTAGAAACCCCAAAAACTGTGTTTTTTGAGGTTATCTCCCCGGAAGCCGCGTGTTGGAAACAATTTTTGGTGTGTGGCTTCGAAATCATCGCGGTAACCCCCCATTTTTATATTGCCATTCGGAGGGAACCACCTTGCCGCACATATTGGCAAAGTATTGGATTTTTCCCACCACGCCCCTCGCCGCTGCGGAGAGAAACCTAAAACCGCGTGCAACGAGACTTTATAACCGGCGTTCCCAGGACCACAGACTGCATCACACCTTGGAGCGGACCACGTAAGAAACGTATTTCCGTTTTTTGCTTGTCGGAAAGTTGCCTGGGAGCGGAGATATAAATTTTCAAGAAATTCCAAGTTGCACCCATATTGGGACAGCCCTACCTCGAAGGAGTGAGTGATGACCCCAATTGTCAATAAACCTTTAGATTAGTTAGTTCATTAAGAATATATGTGCAAACTTTCAGATTTTTCCCTAATACACCTGCTGAGTTATTGACGAATAAAATACCTACTGAATACCTAAACTATACCTAAACTTTTTGTATTGTCTTGACAGAAGGGGGACCAACGCTACTAGATGCGTTTTTAGCCCCATAGATTGTAGTTAAATTGTTATTACCGTAGGTTAATATTCCCATTCATAAAATTCTAAAAAACTGTCTTTTTGCGTCTCTTGGTTTTCATATATTTGTCTTCAAGTAGGTATTTCCCAAAATTATATTAAGTAATAGCATATAAGTTTTCATACAGAATAATAGAATAGTTCATTAGCTTCTTACATTATTTTTTTCAAAATTTATAATTTAAGTATCACTGAGTTGTGAATTTTATAACGCAGCGCGGACTGTCCTGAAAACCGCACTATAACTGTGTTTTCAGTTTACAGGGAAACCGAGCGTCCTAGCTCAATTTTTTACGGGGTCCCCCCCCCCTAACAACCACCCCCACGGTTTGTACCGGAGACAAACCCTTTGCACCCCAACGGAACCTTTGGGCAAAGTTTCATCCCCCTACCCCAACTTTTGGACCTCGACTTAGTCTATGGGGTGGAACTTTCCTCCTTATAGTATTCTGGCCATAACTTTGTAACCCGTTGCCCAAATCAGACGGGGTTTTCGGCTCCGGATAGAGCGGAAAACAGGCCAGCAACTGGAGAGTCCCTAGGTAGAGTCTCTGCGAAACGCAATCGGAAGCCATCCGGGCTGGAGTAGAGGGTTGGGTTCATTGTAGGGCACAGGGAGGCCCGTGTAGTGGAGTGATCGACTCTACGTAGAGTCTAAAATATTTTTAGAGTCGTTTATTTTATTTTTTGTTTCCTTTTGCTGTTTACTTGTTAATCAGTTTTGATTAATTAATTGTTGACTCTACCATACTTTATATGTTTGTTTTTGTATTTTTTCTTTGTATTGTAGAATAGTGACCGGGACTATACATCCCGTCAAACGTTTGACAACTCCACTGCGTGGAGTTGAGTGACTCTACATAGAGCCAAATCTTTATTGTATCTTATTCGTAACTTTACTTTTCTTTCTTTAGTGTGAGACCGACTCTACACAGAGTCGAAAGTTATCTGACTGAAATTTACATTTTTATTGTATTTTAATAGCGATTATTTGTGACTTATTCATATATTTTACTAGTCAATAGGACTTACGCTGTTAATCGCGTCTCTTGACCGGTGCACTTAGCTTTACTTTATAGTAGATAAATACCGGGAACACTTAGTAATAGAATACACTAAATAACATTAGGGCATTACCTGCACGTATCCATTGCTGCACCCACTGCTCGCCGTACGACGTACGTAGAACTCGCGCTACCCGGTCGCATCTGTAACAGATAAGAATTAGGTTAGTTATATACAATTTACTTAGGATAGGACAAATAAAAATCTACTTTTATTTATTTTTGTTTCTTTTATTGTTTTATCAAACTTCTCGTTATTTTATATTTACCCTTCTTTTATCACGTCATGTGTCCTTTACAACACACAGAAAATTGTGACAAATCCTGTGACTCCCAAGAATCATGTTTGGATTTAGAACACCAGCGAAGAGAGCCATGGACACATCTCCCAGGACTGAGAATCAACTAGACGTCAGGGCAGGACCCTCTAGCTCACCAACACAGACCTCAAACGTGAGACGCAGCATAGATGAATGGGAGGTAGGCAAAGCTGCAGGAAAAACGTCACCGGTAAAGTCGCCGAGCAAAATTGCTCCCGGTGCCCCTACTAAACCGAAAGTTAAAACTGCCCCCCAAACCGAGACTAAAGCACTAACGCGCCGAACATCAACGGAGGCGCTGACTCAATCACCGGTAGTACTCAATCCTAAGTACGCAACACGAACAGCGGAAGCTAGAGCCTACCTTGTCAAGGCCAAGACGCTCCTTGGTCAATCAAGGAATTTAAAGGCAGACATCAAGGCGGATGTCACAAAGGCGATTGAGCGACTATATGAGCTTGTCAAGGAAGGAGAGGGCAGTAAGAAGGAACAACAAACAAACAAGACTATAACAGAAATACAAGTGGAGAAAGCAAGTAGCACGGAAATTGAGAACGGCCAACTGACGAAAATTATGAAAGAACACATAAAAGCAGTACAGGAGAACACTGAAAAGATAGAAGATCTGAAAAAGGCGCTGGAAGTGCAAAGACAAGAGACCAGCAGGACCACCACCTACGCCAGTGTTACAGCTAAGGAGCCCAAAATACAGCCTCAAGAACATGGAACTTTGCACTCCATGCGACAGAGACAGGAGAAGAGGTCCTAGGGCAGATTAGGCAAGCTGTAAATGCAAAGGAAGGTTGGGTCACAATAGACCGCGTCAGGAAGGCCAAGGATCGTAAAGTGATAGTGGGATGTAGGACAGAGGAGGAGAGAGCAAAAATTAAGGAACGGTTGACCAGTTCAGGGGGTAAGCTGATCGTAGAAGAAGTTAAAAATAAAGACCCGCTGCTCGTACTGAAAGACGTACTGAAGTACAACTCGGACGACGACATAATAAAAGCGATCAGAACACAGAATATAGACATATTCCACAACCTCAATAAAGAAGAAGGAAGAGTAGAAATAAAATATAAAAGGAAATGTAGAAACCCCCACACGCACCATGTCGTACTGGGCGTCTCTCCACAGCTCTGGAACAGAATCCTGCAGAAAACTGCATTACATATAGACTTCCAACGTATAAGAGTAGAAGACCAATCCCCCATCGTACAGTGTACATGTTGTTTAGGGTACGGACACTCAAAGTGATTCTGTAAAGAGACTGTGGATAAATGCAGTCACTGTGGTGGCCCTCACACAAGGGCTCAATGCGCTGACTTGCTCGCTGGAGTAGCCCCATCATGCGTAAACTGTGTACACGCAAAAACGAACAACGCAGAGCACAATGCGTTCAGTAATGAATGTCCTGTGCGCAGAAGATGGGATGCTTTAGCTCGAGCGAGAGTAGCATATTGCTAAAGTTGAACTGGTCAACAACAGGGCAGGCAACCCCACCAGCAGTTATGCAGTAGTACAAGCCAACCTCCAAAGAAAGGAGCTTGCAACCAACGAGCTCATGATAGAAGCTGCCAAGCGGAAGTTAGCTTTCGCCTTGGTCCAGGAGCCATATGTGGGTGGGGTTCGGAGAATGAAGAGTTACCGAGGAGCGCGGATTTACCAATGCGAGGATGATGGAAGCGGGACTGTCAAGGCGGCCGTGGTAGTATTCAACCCCGACCTTGATGTTATACAGTGCCCAGAACTCACCACGAACAACATCGTAGTGGTGAGGATCCGGTCCAAAGCATGGGAGATCGCAGTAGTCTCTTTGTACTTTGAACCCGACCAGGACATAGAGCCATACCTGGATCAACTTAAAAGAGCGATAGCGAAGGCGGGCCCAAAAAGACTGCTCATTGGAGGCGATGCCAATGCCAAGAACACCTGGTGGGGAAGCACCATAAACGACCACAGGGGTACAGAACTGTCCGGGACCCTGGAAGAGTCAAACCTGCAGGTATTAAACCGGGGCGAAATACCAACCTTCGACACAATACGGGGAAACACAAGGTATACCAGCCACGTGGACATTACAGCCTGCTCCACGAACATGATCCAACTGGTAACAGACTGGCAACTCGACGAAGGAGTGACAAGCTCAGACCACAACACCATCCTCTTCAAAATACACCTGCGTAGAGAGAAAGGGATATGCATTCAACGCACGACTCGCCTATATAATACTAAGAAGGCGAATTGGGAGAGGTTTGATGAAAAACTGAAACAATTCATAACCGATAATAACATCACTCCGGTAGCTATAGGCGAAGTCAAAGAAACAACCCAACTGAATGCATTTACTAACACCCTAACAAACTGTATAACAGCAGCGTGTAAGGAGAATATACCTAAAAAGGCTGTAACAACCAGGCTCTCAATGCCGTGGTGGTCTGATGAGCTTGCACAATTGAAAAAAGATATGGTCAACAAGAAACGCCGTATTAAACGAGCAGCGCTTGATCGTAAAGAGAGAGTTGTCGGTCAATACCTGCAGGCCAAACAAACTTTGAGTGCCAAGCCAAGAAAGCCCAGATACAAAGCTGGAAAACATTTTGCGAGAGACAAGACAGAGAGGGAGTGTGGGAGGGAATATACAGAGTGATCGGTAAGACCGCAAAGCGACAGGAGGATCTGCCGCTAAGAAAGGACGGTGTGTACCTAAACCCAAAGGAATCGGCTGCCTTACTAGCCGCAACATTTTTCCCCGAAGATGCCGCAGAGACGGATAGTGAACACCATCGTCATATAAGAAATATAGCACGAGAGATGTGCTATGCTAGGAACGCGGAAATTGAAGTATGACACCCCACAACTGAGCATGGGAGGGGTCTGCATCGGTATGTCCAAAGAGGTAAAAATTCTTGGTCTGACAATAGATGACTTTCAACACACACGTCGCTAATATTTGTAGAAAGGCCACCGATATCTACAAACAACTATCCCGCGCGGCCAAAGTCAGTTGGGGTTTACACCCTGAGATCATTAGGGTTATATATACAGCAGCCGTCGAACCCGTGATCACTTACGCGGCGAGCGTGTGGGCGCCTGCGGCGCGAAGGATAGGCGTACAGAAGTCTTTAAATGCGGTGCAGCGAAGTTTCGCTCAAAAGCTGTGCAGATCCTATCGCACGGTATCTCTTAACTCGGCTTTAGTGCTGGCCGGGATACTGCCTCTGGACCTCAGAATACAGGAAGCAGCAGCACTGTACGAGGCGAGAAGAGGGTCGTCCTGGTTTGTACTCGGAGATAGGGAGGTAGAGCGCGTGGCGGCGTTTGCGGAGGTTCCTCACCCGGCGACACATATGGCACTGAGTTTCGTGAGCTTGATGACTCAAGCTGAGGTGGATGGGTGCAATGTGCAGGCAGTGCGTATTTTTTAACAAAGGATTACCTCCGTCTGAAAAACTTAATACAGGACATGTTGGAGTTAGTGGCCCATTCGTCCCTATCTATGTTGCAGAGCACCTCCCTGGAAGCATGCGGCAACTATTTTATGAAGCCCGCATCTTTTGCAAAACAAACAAGTACAAATTTTGTTGGACTTATAATGGTAAAATTTTTGTCAAAGAACGCGAGGGAATGGACCCAATCCCTATCAAATCAGTCTCATGTATTAAAAAAATACTTAGTAAATAATAGGGACATCCTCTCAATTATAAGTTTATTATTGTATTAGTACTAAGTAAACTAAGTTCTAAAACTTTTGATTTCTTATTCTCTTTAAATACTTCTATGTTAATAACGTTTTACACCATATTATATTTACATAATATTTTTGCACTACAGTCTTTGACATATAAATACACTAACATAATCATCAAAACCAATCACCCTATTCTAAAACATATTAACGCTAAATCAAACTCTCGTCAACGTCATAATATACTACGGTCAATAGTTTCACTCTATAACAAAACACACATCACGTATCTTACTGTAATGCTAAACATAATCACATGCTACGGACATTATGTACTAGGTGTGCTAAATGAGATGATATATCATATTTTTATAACAAACGCACTTAAGATTAACTTACCATGGTATTCTAAATATCCTCATCGCATACTCGTATCATGGTACTCTAACAATTCTACGAATAGTTATTCTTACATATTTTACACACATAAATTAATACTACACAAACAAAACGTAGAACTTACACTTACACGAGCACGCCATAACTACCTTGCTCCACCTCACACGCAAAATCCTGTTAAAGTATTTAATTATATATACACAATTATTTACACATTATTATTAAAAAACTGGAATTACATTATTTTTCATCGAAAGACAACAGTCAAAATGTGTTTATACATAATCTCTTTTGTTGTTGGAAAATTTTACAACATACTAACGACAATAGCAAACTATCTGCAGTTAATACCGATTTTACAATTATTACACCAGTTGCAAAGCATTGTTGTTTACTTTCTTGTATCTTGTGTTCACAAAGTTTATGCCCTTATCAAATTTCATAAAAATTCAATTTTAATACAGTAAATAACGATTTAGATAGCCTAGTATTGGCGGATTGCTCAACTTGTAGTATTAACGAATGTAAGACGTTTATTTATAATGATAATCGTTCCCTCAAAGTTATCGTGCAAAATATCAGAAGTCTAAAGCGAAACATGGACAGCTTTCATGCCGTCCTGAGCCTGGCTGGGGTGGACTGGGATATCATAATTTTCACAGAATGTTGGCTGATAAGTAATCATTCTATGCCCACCATCGAAGGATACAGCCACGTTCACACACTAAATAATAGGACACAAAATGAGGGTGTAGCGGTTTACTACAAGACAATACATAAATATATAATTACTGAACCTCATAATTTGTCAGATGCCAACTGTTTATTGATTAGGGTTGATGTAAACACAGCTATTCTTGCTGTTTACCGTCCGCCAAGTCAAAGAAATATAAACAACTTCCTGGAATCCCTCAATGAGCTATTAATTGGCCTGTCATCATATAAAAATTTGATTCTTACCGGTGATCTAAATATTGACATATCTTCAAAGTCTAATGACGCTAGAGCAGAGGGCTACCTTAATCTCCTTGCCTCACACAGTATGTTACCAGCTTTTGATCTCCCTACACACACTCTGACTTGCTTAGACCACGTTATAGTCAAAACTAAACATCATATGAAATGTATTGTTGTCCCCACCACAGTAACGGATCATTACAGCATAATCTTTAGTCTTAAAAGTGCCAATGTCAAAGTAAATAATACTAAAATGATCAACCGAGTAGACTACCGTAATCTTGACATTGCAATTGAAGCTTTCGATTTCAGCCCCATCTATTCGATGACAGATGCTAACGAAGCAGCAGATTTTCTGGTTAACTCCTTGACGAACATTCTTAGGAATTGCAGTATAATACAGAGAGTTCCTAGGCGCAAAACAATTATTAAACCCTGGATCACAAGTGGCTTACTACGTTGCATTAAAAACAGGGATAATTTGCACTCCAAATTTAGATTAACACAAAGCGAGGTTGATAAGACTATATATTTGAGGTATCGTAACTTTTGTAACAATTTTTTAAAGAAAGTCAAACGTGAATATGATAAGACAGCATTCGCCAATGCACAGAATAATAATAAAAAGTTATGGGAGGTTATTAGAAATGTAACTGGTACTAATAAAATTAAAAAGCCTGCTATAGAGTTAATCTCTAATATAAACCCACTACATTCGGCGAATGCGGTTAACAGTTTCTTTGTGGGCATAGGTCAAAACTTAGCGAACTCAGTTAGTAAAAATAGCACTCATCTTCCGTTATCGATGTCCAGACCATCACCACTGCACTCACTCGTGCTTCTTCCAACGGACGAAAGCGAAATCAGATCTCTGATTCTTGATTTAAAAAATGACTGCGCTACAGGATATGATAATTTATCTGGTTCGTTTGTTAAAAAATATGTAGACATAATTGTATCGCCACTTACTCACGTTTGTAACCTATCGATAGGTACAGGTGTTTTCCCCGCAGCTTTCAAACGATCTATCGTTCATCCTATACATAAAAGTGGTAACAGAGACTGTGTCAATAATTACAGGCCAATCTCTATTTTGCCTACATTTTCTAAAATTCTCGAGAAGGCTATTAATAATAGATTAATACAATACCTGGAATCCGGGCACCTGCTGTCAAATTCTCAATTTGGGTTCCGGAGACATAAATCTACCAATGATGCCGTTCATGAGCTTACTGGTCATATTTTAGATAGATTGGAGGAAAAGAAAAAGGTAGTAGCTGTGTTTTTGGATTTAGCCAAGGCTTTTGACACGGTCTCTGTACCACTGCTTTTGGAGAAGCTGGGTAACCTGGGTATAAGAGGTGAACAGCTACAACTTTTCGAAAGTTATCTCACCGGTCGATATCAATGCGTGAAGATTGATAGTGTGGTTAGTGACTATCTGGAAGTTCATTGTGGCGTTCCACAGGGAAGTATACTTGGCCCAACCTTGTTCCTCATATTTATCAACGATCTGTGTGACCTTAAAATCGCAAATGGGAAGATTGTAACTTATGCGGACGACTCAGCCCTAATCTTTAGCGCATCCAATTGGGAACAGACGTTTGAATACGCGCAAGTGGGTTTTAACCTTGTCACTACATGGCTCACCAATAATGCATTGTCCCTAAATGTTGACAAAACAAATTATATACCTATGTCATTAGCTTCTTCTCCTTTTCCTGAATTGTCTAAGTATAGCATTAAAGCCCACAATTGTCAAAACAATTTTGATACCATATGCGCTTGCCCCAGACTGCAAATTAAAAATGATATCAAATACCTTGGGGTCGTCATTGATAAGAATCTTAGCTTCAAACCACATTTAATTCTCTTGGCGTCTAGGATTCGTAAACTCATTTATATCTTTAAGAACCTTAGAAATGTAGCGGATAAAAACATAATAAAAAACACCTATCTAGCAATATGTCAGTCCCTTCTCACGTACTGCATAACTGTCTGGGGTGGAGCTGCAAAGTCGCTAATTCTTCCGGTGGAACGAGCACAGAGAGCTGTTCTAAAGGTTGCCCATTTTCTCCCTTTCTACTATCCCACCACTGACTTATATGGCGCTTGCGAGGTTCTTACAGTTCGCCAGCTGTATGTTCTTTGTGCAGTACTGAGAAAACACTCAGAAATAAATTTTACACCATACAACCACTCACATAGACGTAGAAACATTAGGGTATGTCCTCCCGTATTATGTAGAACTGGCCTATCGCACAAAATGTTTTGTTTTTTAGGCGGCCACTTATATAACAGAGTAAATGCAATACTTGAAATATACTCTAGGTCTAAAAATAACTGCAAGCAGATTGTTTCAAAATGGTTACAAAAACTTAATTACGATGAAACTGAGAATCTTTTGAAAACACAAATATAAATATTTAATCGTACCAGCATAAACTAATATGCACACTCACATGGACACGCACACACACACACATACACACACACACACACACACACACACACCCACATACACACACCCACACACACACACACACACACACACACACACACACACACACACACACACACACACACACATACACACACACACACACACACACACACACACACACACACACACATACACACACACACACACACACACACACGTACACCTATTTATGTTCCTATACTTGTCATAAGTTTAATTTATATTATTTGGTTAGCGTTAGCATAACATCTGGCTCATATTGTCCACACCATCTGCGACTCGATATATGTGGGAAGCCTGGTAATCTGTCTGACAGGATCTTCCTAGTATAGATACCAGTCTCTCACAAAGGTCAAAGTTCCTTAATTACATATGTTGTAAAATATTCTAGAACTTAAGTCAACCTTTGTAAAATAAATAAATATTATTATTATTAATTATAAATTGATATCATAAGAAAGATAATTTAATTACAAAATCAATCATATAGACTTGCCTGCGAAAAACCGTTCATAGAATATTATTGCCAGGCTTCGAAGTTTTAGAATCGGAGTGATTTTTATATGTGCGAAAGAGAAAGTAAAGCGTCCGAGGTCTGTGTGATAGAACAGGACATAACGTAGCTGCTGCACGCGACATGTCCGTTGAATGTATCCGAGTGTGCATGCATAATGATTAAATAAAAGAATTAATAATAATGGTTATTTACGGTCCAGTAGACGCTGGACATTTATATTCACCGGAAATCCAATCAATTAATTGTAAATTTACAGAAGTACATTTTAGTATACACTCCATTAATAATGTTATCCAAACCAATTAACATCCTTTTTGAAATTGGAAGACGTCAGTGTCCCCTTATCACAATATTCTCAGGAAAAGAAAAAATGTGAATACATTTTATTGTTGTCCCGCGACTAGAAACTGGACGTTTTTGTGTTGAAATTTCTTTAAAGGAGAGAAAGAGAATTTGAACACAGATTGAATAACAACGTAGATCGGTCATATGTCGGCAACTGAAGTGTCGGCCATTTTATGCCTCATCATAGAGTAAACGGATAGTAGTGCAACTACAAAATTAAGGGCTGTTTTCAACGCTAGTATTCCTTCTACTTACGGTTACTTTCTTAACAGTATTCAAATGGTAGGTCCGACTATACAGAGTGACTTATTATCTTTATTAATCCGATACAGACAACATAAAATTCTATTAGCAGCTGGCATTACCAAAATGTATAGACAAATAGATGTCCACCCTGATGATGGCTCAACCAATCTCTGTAACAAATTGTCGCCTGCGGTATTTCTGGACCGATACGACCTTCAAACCTACAAGAAAAGAGCGTACTCCTATCTCAAAGGCCGACAACGCACTTGTGACTCTTGAGTTGCAGGTGTCCATGGGCCAAAGTAGTCACTTACCATCAGGTGACCAGTCTGCTCATTTGCCCCCATTAATATAAAAAAAAATGATGGACACTTGCAGCAGATCGTCTGGAGGGATTTGCAGTGCCATATGTTACAATGTTTAACTAATAATATGTTAAACCTTTAGAATAATCATATTCTAAAGATTTAATATGTTATTAGTTAAACATTGTAATATATGGCACTGCAAGTGTACCATTTTTAGCCATTAGATGTATGCGTCAGGTTGGTCTCGAGTGCAAAGATGCAAGGAGTGCAGAGGTAATGGAGAATTTTTTTTGAAATCCATCTATAAATGACTTAGAAATAGATTATTGAAGTATTTTAGTACGGTTTCTGATTTGCCTGTGACGTCATTTAACCTATTCGATATCGCCGTACCACGAATCATTCAAGTATTAGTTTCAGAGTCGCGCTAGGGCTCTTTCGTTCGTGTTTATTTACGTACAGTCGTTTGTTTTTTTATGAGTGTATAAATTTTATTTCATTAAAGGGAAGAAGGCTTCGTCAAAGGACAAAGTGATAATTTGCCTAATATTGATATACACAGTGATGGACTCTTCTCTTCAAATCCGTCTTATGTTAGTGCTGAAATAAAAGGAGTTAAACTTTTTAAGTAAGTATATACTTTTAAGTTTATTTCATTAGCCACATGGTCCAACTTACAACTATCATTTCTAAATAAAAAACGTTTCATAAACAGATTGTAGTTAAGTACTGGTTGTTTGGATCGTCATGTTTACAATACAAACGTGTATTGCCGTGCCGTGTCGTGTTGTATTGATGGAAACGATTCCAAAGGTATCGATATTTTTTCAGGGCCGGTCGAGCATCTTACCGAGATGAAGCTATTGGATATGTTCAAGTGAAACGTGAGGGCTTTAAATGCACTGTGAAATGCAGAATTTCCCCTGAACATAAAGTGAAAAGTAAACCTTATCACTGCACGTTGGTTTGTGATGAAAACGAAGGAATGGTGGAAAGTGTAGTCTGTCATGTCTGTTGGCTTTTAACTTTAATGTTCCCCCAAATATTCGATGTTTGACTAAATTTTCTGTCATTTTCAGTACTTACTGATTTTTACAGTATTTACATACATATAAAGTAAATAACAAATACATTTACATAAAATATATAGGTAGTTATTTTTACTGAATAAGTTTTCCGAACCTACTTATGACTCAATAGGTATATCCATCAGAAATAGATAGCTATTATTAATAGTTACTTACATCAAAATGATCTTCACTCACATATTTAATGCTTTTAGGTCTAATTAAATCACGCCTCATTAGTTTGCACCATTTTTTCCTTATTGTTATATTATTTTATTGGGATTTTTAACTGTTGTGCTTTGACACATGGGGACAATACAATATTTGTAGGCATTTTTTTTAACTTCTGCCATCGGGTAATAAACAAAATACGAATCAAACGGCGCAAGTAACTACACAACAGTACATTCGGACGTATTCGGCGAATACGTGCTGCGTCGTTTAGGTCAAATGACGTCACACGATGGAGCGCCGCGTGTAACTAAATTATTCTTGCAAGCGCAACTTCAAAGTCCCATAACTTTTTCATTTCTTGAGAAATTTTATTGATTCTTTCACGAGTTTCGTTTTATGTTCCTTAATTTTTTATAATTTATCCATAAAAAAAATGGAAACTTCTTCATTACGCACGATTTTTACGTTCATGTAACTTCATTATTACGTCTGGAGCAATAGTGGTCAGGTCCAAGTTACTTAGAAGAAAACGAGGTGAGTTGGCCACTTAGGTAAAAAGGAGCGACGTGTTGTGAATCTCTTTCTAACATTCGTAACACTGAATCAGTGATTGCTTTACAAGATTTTAACTCGTAAGGGCAATCTTTATGGTATTATGCGAGTTAGGGATCGGTTAAATAATTCGAACTTTGATATAATGATAAAAAATTTATATATACACAACATTGTTATTTCAGCAAGAACACATTAAGTTGCTCAATGCTGGACCTTAACTTTTATTAGCGTCAACTGGGGAGCGTTTTTTGGCCAGTTAGTGGGCGCAATTTATCGTAGTTGCGTTAAATGCAAAGATTAAATGCAACATATTAATAAAATAAAATCGCCGCTCCTCAAAAGGAACATTTACCACAGCAGCGCGTTGACCCTATAGTTACCCTTTGAAGAATTTTGGTGTTCGCGGGTCTGTTACTAGCCGTGAGGCGCCAAGGTCGTGGATGCATGCACGTTAAGGTTTATATTACTATATTTGTCTGTTTTTCTTAGAGTCAGTGAGCGATTTAACGGGTAACTGCTTTATGTCATGCTTGCGCCGGTTTTTATCTAGGCGGGGCAAACTCAAAAATATATTTTCAGACAACGGTACAGCCTTTGTAGGTGCTTCTAATGAGATAGGTCGATTTTTACAAGGATAGAAGGTATTAATTTTAATTTTTCACCGGCGTACGCTCCCCATTTCGGTGGTTTATGGGAAGCTGGGGTCAAATCCACAAACCCAACCCTTAACACTATGACAGTTTTTGATCAAGCTGCCTCTGATAGCTTTATCAACAGATGTCCTGAAGGATTCTTCGTTTAAACATCTATCTCGCTACCAACGCATCGAGCAGCTTCGACAAAATTTTTGGTGCAGATAGACCAAAGAGTTTCGGAGTTACACATAGGACAAATGGTTATACTGAAGGAGGACAATTTACCCCCACTCAAATGGAAGCTTGTACGGATAGCATTCAGGTCAGGATGGCATTAACAGAGTGACTGGTGTCAAGACATCAGTCACTCTGTTGTCACTGTGTTTTGACTCTCTGTCACAGGAATTGTTCGCCGAGTGCACAGCAAGATGTGTGTGTTGCCAGTACATGAAAAAGAAGGTTGAAAGCAACAGCTTCCAACACCCGGCGGACTGTTGGATACTGTATTAGGTATATTTCGTTGTAAGCAACATTGACATTAATAAAAAAGTTATCTACCTACCTATATATAACTGCTTTACAATTGTTAACGACTTACTTTTAAATTGATTTTTCGTTGGTAATTTGATTGTACACTGCTCTTTTCAAATATTATATATTTTTTGTTAATTGAACTTGAAGAGGTATTAAGTTACATTGTAGTTTTAAGCATGCTAAACGAACGCTCCGTTCTCAATCGCTGTAAATGAAGAGCGTGTGCTAGAGCCTAACTATTAGTGCACTTCCCTTTCGACAGTAAGAACACTCCCCGAACCTGCTTATAGGCATTCTACAAGTCCAGAGAACTATAATTTTTAAAATATTCAATCCACGAAAATAAAACAGTAATCATCTGTTTTAGGTCAGACGTTTCACTTTTAGTAAATACTTTGACTATCTTGTTATGGACAAAAGAATTATGATTGTCAGATTGTCATATTACTGACATATACATGCCTAGTGGTTCGTGGTAGAGTGAAAATAATGCTAATTTGTTGTGTCACGTACTCACGTCATGCGTCAGTCAATTTAGGAAAAAATGCGTTAGTTCGATCTTTATTGGACATTGGTTCTCAACGCCTAGCTGTAGTGTGTACAAATAAGTGCAACCAGTGAATAGTTTACAATTAATTTACATTAATGTTAATGTGAGCTAGTGGACTATAAACAGTTGCACTATGAGGCTGTGACTGGAGTTAGGCGGGAGTAGTTCCGCCAGTGACAACACCCGTGTTCTTTTCTATACATAGTGAAGGTAGCAGTTACGCTCTGTCGAGTGAGTATGTCGTATAATAAATAAATAATTGATTAGCTCTGGTAATAATATATTTTATCAATGGAGTAATCGCTTAAGCGTTCTAAATATTGTGGTATGACAAATATCGCCACCGCAGCCGCGCTGGCCCTGAAGGTGTTGGAGCTGGGGCGCAGCTGCGCACACATTACAACAATGATAGTAGGTACTCCGGTGCTACATGTATGGCGTACAGTGACACCGCTGGAGGCAGTCCAGTGCCATTGACAAATGGGTTGAGATGTTCGGTGTGGGCGCACCTCCAGCCGCGTCGCGCGTTGCGCCTGGCGACTGACACGAGGGTGCTTTCTCTTTAACGAACTGTAATTGAGTGTTGTACAGTACCTACAGCGTCGCACTTGGTCACGTCGTGGTGCGCCGCTGCAAACACAACAGGTCAGTGTGAGCCATTGCTGGCTAGGTGTGTTCCGGTGTTTGTTTGTCTACGTGTGAGTACTGTGTCCCATCGAGCCGTCTGTGCACGCAAGTGCGTGTCGTTCATATCTGTACCTTACTATTAAATCTACCTCTGCTGGCCTGCTGCAGGCCCGGTTTTTTTTTCAATTTTCAAAGGCTGTAAGCACTTTTGCTCAAAATGAGATGAGCATATTGAGCTATTTTTGGTGGGAAACCAGTTTGGGTCACGGCCTGTAGCATCTATCCACTTTTCGTTTAATTTTGAATCTTTTGGAAATCTAAAATAAAATTAACACTTAAAACTAAAAGTAACATTTAAAACTGCATAGATAAGAATAAGCTTAAATATGTACTTGACTAAGTACGACTCAGTCCGACAAGATTCCTAAAAGTACAAGTCACTACACTTGTACTTTCAGGAATCTTCTATGTTCATAATTCGGTAAAGGGGTACGGTAGACTCGATTGAAACCTTATATATCCGCAACATTCGGATTGTCAAGTATTTTGTTAAATTGTAATGGTGCAAATGGCAGTCGCCACTTTGGCCACTCGGATGCCATCTTGACTTCGTTAAGGTCGATTCACACGTATCAGTGAAGTTACTGTTCCGTCCGGTCGGCACAGTACTGCCATATTTTCTATGAACGCATCCCTGTCAGTCAGTGCCAGTGATGACACAGTGTTCTCAGTATGTAAATGAGCCTTTATTTATTGAGCTGTCAGATTCTTAATAAGTACCTTTGCCAACTTCTCGGGTGAGTACTCATTCTATCAAACTAAACAACCTTTATGATTTTTTTGAAGTGAAAACTTCTTTAGCGGCGTTGTGCACTTTTTGGGATGGGTAAAAAATGTTAAACTTGCGTCAGGACACGTGACCCTGATGTCCGACTGTCCTCTGTTTCTACGTATGACGTATGACGTATGAACGTACGTAAGAATTCGTACGACGGAGCCGAGTTTCTTATATTTACATGTAGGCAGCGTCAGAGAGACATGGAGAGGGAGGGAGGGAGAGAGAAGTTGGAGGTAGCCACGTTTGTGCACTTTTGCTGATTGCTGAACTCTAATAATACATATATACATCCACTAGAGGGCGCTAATCTAAACATTGAGTTCTGTCAGCTCTTTATTAATTAATATCACCAACCTATTAATGTGACGTTTTAAGTTCGTAGTTTCGTTTAAGTTTTCACTTCTGTCGGCAGTCCCATGACTGCCTATTTTTTTTTTCAAATATTTACATACATTGTAAAAGATTGTGTATTATGTTATGAGTCACATTTCACCCGAGCGAAGACGGGTTTTCATCTAGTAATAAATAATTATTTGGTCGAATCGTCTAAACAAAAGATAACAGGACGTATCGTGTCACGTGTGCATCCCTAGTAGGGATGTTGCAAATATTCGCATCTGCAGCCGCAATTGCGGAGTTTCCGCATCGATTTGAACATCTGCATCTGCATCCGCATCCGCATCTATCTATGCGGATATTCATGCAGATGCAGATGTACCACAAGTCGCGACAAGAAATAAAATAGGCGGAGCGGGGCCGTCCGCGAGCGCTATGCACGTGTGTTTTGACCAATAGTAACGAAGATTTCATTCGGTGACAAGATTCGACGCGTTTGTTATTGTGTACTTATGTATAATTTGTTTCTCGTAAATCAGTCATAACGTGTTTAGCTAGTTGCGCTTACCATATTTGTTGTCCTTTCGAGTGTTTTGTGAAATTGTGAATATACTATGATAATTTGAAAGTGAATCGAAAAATATTGTAATGTCACCACCATCGCAAAGTGACATTTGGAATTATTTTAAATCAAAGACTTAGGGCCCAGGTTTCTGTGGCATCCTCAGCGTGAGCGGAGTGGCGGGCAGATGCTAGTTCTTACCAAGTATCCTAAGATCCGCATCCGCATCCGCGGATGTTTGCTTTCACATATCGGCATCCGCATATCCGCGGATGTTTGCGTTGTGCTTACCGGACTACTGCGACTAAAAAGTAGCATTAGTTTGGTATACCGGACAAATCACCGAACTACTGCGAATAGGTGCGCATTACGAAGTTATCGCGCTAGTGAGAGAATTGTCAGAAAAACTAATCCATTGCGTCGTCAACACTACTATTTATTATTTAAACCCTACTATGACAGCAATGGTTTTTGTTCTAATAAAATAGCGGATTTATTATTTCATCAAGTAAATATCACAGTTAATATATTTATTTATTGATTATTATGTAAAATATAATACAATTCTTGCACTTACGTATGAAATGAGATGCCATGCTTCATATAATTCACTTTACAGCTGTTATTTCCGCATACAACCACTGAACAAAACGGCATTTCGTAATATTTAAAAAAATTTTTTTTGGATGAACCAGTGTCAATTCTTTCATGGAGCGACTAGGACGTGTTTACAGCTAGATATTAACTGTGTGGCTATCGGTATTATTACCTGCCTACCGACGCCGCACTCGCGCGCTGTCGATGGATCACGCGCGGTCGAATATTAATTCTTATATATATATATAAATATGAGTGAGGGTACATTGGAGGAGAATAGAGAAGTTATGGATAACATTAGTATGGGAGGAAGCTTATAACTAACATTACAGATTTGTCTTTACTTAAGAAAATGTTTGGTATCGCTTGTAATCCAGAAAATGGCTAGTATTAACAATGTTAATAGGAATACCGTTATCAATATTTTACAATGGAACGCGCAAAGTTTGCGAGCAAGTTATTATTATTTGAAAACCTATTAATACAAAACAAGGTACATATTGCAGTCGTTAGTGAAACTTTGATCAAAATAGTAGAATCAAAATTATCAATTTCAATATTTTTAGAATTGATCTTGAAGGGAATTCTCCATATCATATCAGTATAGTATCATAAGACACAAATCTATTAAAACCCAGATGTGTCGAGTAACGATGATATTCAAGTATTACATGTTAAGATTTTTAACTGCAGACGAATTGAAAATATAGTAGCGATTTATTGTCCTCAATGGGTACATACGCGTCAAACTAACTGCACATCATTTTACTTGGTCATATAAAATAGACGTTCGGGGCTCTCAGATATTGAATACTCTGGCTGATAGCAATTTTGTCTCCTTAAATGATAACAGCCACACACTCATTAAGTTAGTCGCGGGAATCTTACAATGCAGTTCTCCTGATATTTCGTTTGCTACTTCGGATATTTCATGTTTTTTAACTGGCAAGTAACCAATAAATCTCGTGGTTGTGATCATCTTACTATTAATATCTCCACTTCGATTACTTTCAGTCCCAATATTTTGAGAAAGCGGAACTTAAAATTGGCTGACTGGCATGGGTATGGAAATAGCCTCGAGAGCGCGTTTTCTGATTTCAGTCTAACAAATGAGCCTCAACATGTATGTAATAACTTTATTAATAACATAAATTTAGCTGCAGATAAGTTTATTCCATATGTAAAAGTCAATTTAAATTCTACTAGTAATTTTACTCCGAAGCCATACTGGAACCCTAACCTTTCTCAATCAGTTGCTAAAAGAAGATTGGCAAAGAGCTGCATGGACGTTTTTATCGGGCCTTAAATGGGCCCGATGTCGATTTATTAGCATCTGTGTCCTGGCTACGGTTCGGTGATCTCTTCAGAGAAACTAAAGGTTTTGTCTGTGCAATTACAGATGAAGTTGTTATGACGAATATCGGAGATATATCTTGTAGGACGACACGATTGACATTTGTCGGGCATGTCATCATCCCGGAGAAACCCTCAGGCATATAATTTCCGGTTGTTCTCGTCTTGTCAACGGCGAGTACTTGCATAGACATGACCAAGTGGCCAGGATATTCCATTAGCAACTTGCTCTTAAATGTAACCTTGTGGCTGTCGAATTACAGTAATACAGGTATGTGCCCGACCCAGTTCTTGAAAATGGTCGTGCAAGATTGTACTGGGATCGATCTATCATCACTGACAGGACTATTGTTGACATTAAGCCTGATATAGTGGTGATAGACCAATTAGAGCGCCGAGCAATGGTTGTTGACATCACCATTCCCATTCCCAATCTCTTGAAGGCTGAAAAACAGAAAGAAATAAAATATTTGGACTTAGCCCACGAGATTGTCGACATGTGGGATGTGGATTCAGCAATCGTTGTGCCGATAGTCATTTCGGTCCATGGGTTAATTGCTAAGAGCGTCGACCAACACCTTCAGAGGCTCACGTTAGGCAGTTGGTTTAAGAGCCTCATGCAGAAGGCAGTCCTCTTTGATACGGCACGCATAGTGAGGAGGTTTCTGTCTCTGGAACCCTAACCACCTGTAGCTTGGTCCCTGTACCGGTGGGACACTATTTTTTATATTTTTAAATATATATTTTTATAATAACTTCATACATCTCACACACGGCCGTCTGATCCCAAACTAGGCAGAGCCTGTGCTATGGTAACCAGACTTCTGATAAACATACTTATATATTTCTAAATACACACATATTATAGATAAATGACACGCAGATACAGAACAAATGATCGTGCTCATCACACAATTATTTGTCCTAGGTGGTAATCGAACCCATGACCTCTGGCTTAGCAGTCAGGGTCACTAACCACTAGACCAACAGGCCAGTCAAATCATGTTTCGATAGTTTGATTAGACTTGTAACAAGGATCAGGACAGGGTTCTTAACAGATCTTCCTAGTTCTTAACAGATCTTCCTACCTTGGCATGTTTTATTGATATTGATAACGCGTGCAATAATATAAATATAGTTTCACTCCTAGATAAGCCAGGTGTCGGATCACAGATTTGTAACTATCTATGACACTTTCTTAGTTTTAGAACTTTAAAAATAAAGAAAACGACGAATGTACAGGCCTAGCTCTAGCTCAAGGTGACTCATTATCACCATTACTTTTTAACATTGTTACTCATTATATATGTATTGCCATTGACAAAGTATATTTGTCACGACTACTTACGACGACTTTACCTTGTACATATCCAATAAAACCTGGAAGATTCAAGTAAGCTACTTCAAGAATCAATAAATAATTTAGTTATGTATTTAGAAAACTTAAGATTAAGTGTATCTCCGACAAAAAGTAAAATATGTATTTTTAAAAAAGGTGTAAATAGAAAAAGTATTTCTGTTTCAGTAAATGACGTGAAATACTTAGATATGTGGTTGGATTCCTTTCTAAGATGGTCTAAACACATCAATAAATTATATGAGAAACTCATAAGGTACTTAATGTCTAGGTATTAGGTGGTCCAGGGTGGGGCGTGCACCCTAAACATCTGAGACGATTATACATATCTGTTATTAGAAGTCGTTAAGACTATGGGAGTTACCTTTATGATAATAGTTGCCATTCCAATTTGTTTAAATTAGATAAACTTCAGAATCAAGTCATGCGAATAATAGGTGGTTTTATGAAAAGTACTCCCATCCATGTGATGGAGAGCGAGCTCGGCTTACAATCTTTACATATTCGTCGTAAATATTTAGGTGGTAGGACATGGTTTCGTTCTATGTCTATTTCTAATAATCGTACTGTCTCCGTCATCTGCGAATTAAACTCCCACATTTTAGTCAGAGATATTTGCGCGATATAAATGTATTCTAAATTTAATAATGTTAATATCAATTCAAAGGAAATATTAGACATGTACACGCTAGATTACTGGATGAACTGGTATGATTTGAATGACGTAGTTAAGCACAAAATTGAGGGAGTCCAAACCAAGAGAGAACACGATCCCACATCGTTTCTTCATAAATGTTCTTTACATTAAGATAAGCACTATGCCGCGTATTACAAGATTTTTACTGATAACATACTATGGGTGCGGCATTTTTCGACCCACAGTCTAAAATGTCTATTAAATTCAAAATTTGTAGAAACATATCTAAAATGTATCTTGAACTAATTGCTATTTTGCAGGCACTATCATATATAAAATCTCTAGAAAAATTAGAAAAATTTGTTATTTTGACCGACTCAAAGAGTTCCCTACAACATATGGCTCGTATTACCTCTTACTTAAAAAGTACACCGATCGCATACAGTATTATTAAGTTATTATTTGAATTAAAATCTAACTCTAAAGAAGTTGTTTTGCAATGGATCCCTTCTCACATTGGCTTGGTAGGGAACGAAAGAGTAGACAGTATAGCTAAAGAAACTTCAAGCGATGGCGAACCTTTACATGTCTTGCCCGTCTTCTCAGACTGTATTTATTGAATTAAAGTTTATTGTTACGAGTTGTGGAAGGTACACTTCGATAAGAGATCTGTTGAGAGGGGGATATGGTATAAGACACTTCAAAGTGAACCGTGGCAAAAACCATGGTTTGAGGATTGCACAATGGGACGGAGGGTTTTAACTACTGCTTTTAGGCTTCGATCCGGACACATTCAACTTGATAAATTTGCATTCTTAATGGAAAAGGTTCCATCTCCTCTATGTACAGAGTATAGCATAGTGGAGGATGTATTACATATTATAGTGGAATGTATTCGGAACGAGGATGTTAGGTATAATGTTGTTTTATGATATTTTCGATTTAAAACAAGTAGGGAGATGTAATTCATGTAATTGTGTCTTATCATATCCGCTATCTGAATCAGCTTCACTGATATACAATATGGTTAACATAAGAATGCGAAGGCGGACACAGTAAATATTTTCTAGATGATTATATTATTTTTTGTAAATTATATTTTTTAAGAATTGGCCCAATGGCGTGGCATAATCATTTGTTATATTAATATTTCGGCCAAGATGTTCGGTAGACTCGTATGAAACCTTACCTGAATAATAAAACATAAAAAATAATGATTTCGAGTCGACAACATTTATCCGCAACATTCGGATTGTTGAGTATTTTGTTAAATTCTAATGGTGCAAATGGCAGTCGCCACATTAGACACTCCGTGCCATCTTGAGTTCGTTAAGGCCGATTCACACGTATCAGTGAAGTTACAGTTCTGTCTGGTCCGGCATAGCGCCATATTTTCTATGAACGCATCCCTGTCAGTCAGTGTCAGTGATGGCACAGTGTTCTCAGTGTGTAAATGTGCCTTTATTGATTGAGATGTCAGATTCTTAATAACCTTTGCCAACTTCTCGGGTGAGTACTCATTCTATCAAACTAAACAACTTTTATGTTTTTTTTTACTATGTTTTGTAAAAGATTGTGTATTTATGAGTCACATTTCACCCGAGCGAAGCCGGGTTTTCATCTAATATTTGATTAAACTCCTTTAATAAAGCATAACCTATAATATCTTTTGATATTAACATTATTACAATTACCTAGTTTTGTTTTTATCTGAAATTTATAGTAAAAGTAGGAGAACCCACGACACTAAACCTAGTTCAATAAGACCACCAGATGATATATAGGATCCTCAGCCACAGGACTAGGCACAATGTGGGCCCGAAGTGGGTACGGGCAATGAGAAAACTCCGTTTTGATATTTAATCACTGATGCATTGTAAACACGCAAAAAAACACTACAGTTCCTAGGTTAGTGTTGACTCGGCGGTGACCAAACTGAAAGTGAGCTCGTCCGTCGGCACGCTAACACCCTCCGCCTAGACTCTGCGTAACGCCGATAAATGGCGCTTGGGTTCCTTTTAGTTGAATTTATTATAGAGGGCGCTCTAAGCATTCCTACTAATGACCGAAGATGCGACATATATATATATATATATATATATATATATATATATATATATACATATAATTAGTCACGTCATTATTGGGGGAATACGAAATGGCGATGCTGCAATGCAAAACACCTGGCAACGACAACGAAAAAAATATTAAATTAAAAAATCTGGTTTCTAGTATGATCAGTCTCCCAAAATTTTGTTTGTTCCTCGAAACAGGGGAGGGATAGGACTATACGATAATGCAGTCTAATCAGTGGCAGCAGCATGATAAGCGACGCCTCGTATCTAGGTATCTAGTATGATCGATCTCCTCTAAAACCCAAGCTCATCCGAAAGATAATCAGTTTCTGTGTAAAAAAAACCACTGCTGCATTTTCCACACAGTGGAAAAGTGGTTACTGCAGCGATTGAAGGTCGCCCTCCGCGCAGCTGCATTCGGCGTTTCAATTCAGTTTGGTCAGCAATCACCCGGTTCCTTTCGATTTATACTGATTGAATACGCGTGCTACGGTCACGTACGAATAATTTTCGAATAATTTAATAAGGTACATGGTAAATACTATAATAAGTTATTTTAAATTTGACTGTGCACTGGGCTTATTGCAAAATAAATCTTTATACGTAATCAACACAAACATTATTTAACTTCTTTAAATATTGTAGGTGCGCCACTTATAGCGATTTGGGTATATTTTTTAGTAACTTTTGCGATTGCTCTCAGAAAGCACCATTGGATGAAATGGAACCGATGATGTGGAGTATGTGGACCACAGATGACCACTGAAATAACTCAATAATAATTATGTCACTCGTTACAATTCCATTAATTTAATATGCTAAACAATTTATATCCGTTATAATTAGGACTGTCATCACTTAAATTGCCAACGCCGGACAAAAACTTAAAAAAACCCGGACACATGGGTGAAATCGAGATTCTTTCCCGGACAATTTTTAACTTGATCTAACAACTATAAGGGTCCCTTGGCACAGAGTATCAGGGTTTTGCCCGGACACTTTTTGAAAACTCCGCCCGGACGCTCCCCGGACGCTCTCTAAACTAGGACAAATCCGGACGGATGGCAGCCCTAGTTATAATGCAAATGGTACAGTGGAGCCAATGGTAATCAACCATTACGTCTCTGGATCGGGAAAAGCAGTACTTATACTGTAAAAGGCGTTGAGTACTTGCCATAAGGCCTTTGTAACAGCTTAGAAAAATTACATACCGACTCACTAAAGCGAGTAATATATGTATATGTCTGCAGAGTATGAGCATCATCTTCAATAGTCATAATTCATCACTTTCTAACTGCGGGCGTTGATGGGTAATGTTGGAGCAACGAAAGAATATAGTACACTCGATTAAATTATAATGTCCAATGAAATTACAATACAGATTAATACAAATAGATACACGACTAAAGAGAATATAAAGCACTGCACACGACTAAAGCTAGCTACATATATCGCTAGGAACGCGTGACGGTTTC
>OY982559.1:41611-124150 GCA_963859945.1 Euplagia quadripunctaria
GTACGCAAAGACGTACTCTTTGAAAAAGTCAGTACTACGATAAAACAGCGAATAGTTCGATCGTGGGCAGAGAAGCCTTCGTTTCTTCTGAAGCCGCTCGTGTGTACTTTTATGTTCCGACTAGCCGTGCCCCGCAGTTTCATGGTCACTGCTCCGCTCCTAGGTCGTAGCGCAATGTCATACAGCCTACAGTTTTCCTCGATAAATGGGCTATGCAACACTAAAATAATTGGAACCACTAGTTCCTGAGATTAGCGCGTTCAACTAAACAAACAAACTGTTCAGCTTTATAATATTGGTATAGATATGTGTGAGCAGTACAGATACAAGATGTGCATAAAATAGTCATGTTTGAGTAAGAATGTGTGTACAAGTCCATGTATATTGTTCGATATGCCACAGGACTTGTTTTGGGATAGTCACTGAGTATCTAGTAATCGGCAGTATACAGTTAAGGCTCCCCAGAATATCAATACCAAAATCGTTGTCTGATCTGCATAAATCGCCCAAAGAACGATTTTCCTCACTTAGCACATTCAGTTACAGAAAGGGCTCTCAAAAGACTGATAAGGCTGGCCTAAAGTATGCTGTTCAGGGTCCGATGGTTCCAAATTCCATCAATAGAAAAAATTCCAAGTGATATTAGAATTTTGCCCTTTCGTCTTCTACGTAAACCTCACCGGGTTATGCACTCTAAACCGGCCGTCGTCACCCCTAATGTGAGCCGCGACATGTTGAGCGATTCGACTGTCTTAGTTTTGCGTCTACGATACATATCTATCATGCTATAGCGGATCAAAGCACAGTATGTATAGTTCTTCGAGACTAGCTGAGTAATTACTAGTACAAGTAAAGTATCCGTCTACCCCGCAACAGGATGTCCCCTTCATAATATTGACAGGTGAGTCTGCGAGCAGGGGGAGAGGTAGACCAAGCAGTTTGCAGAAATACAAAGTGCGCATCAAGTACATTCTAATAATCAACACCCATACAGATAGATAACGATCTGCGTTTTGACCATCTACTATGGAAATATATATTACCTATTTAGACTGCACTACTAACTGTCACAGATTACTAAGTAGTTACTACGTAACTACTGCACTACTAATCCATATACCTACATCGCGATCGGTAGAGACAGGTACAATGGGTGGGTCAAAAAAACCTTTTTTTTTTTGGATCTCACACACAAAAAGTCGTTGCTAGGCACCTGCAGAAAGTACTCACCCAGTATGGGCTCTTAATATTAATGGGAACATTACAAACGTATAAATTAAAAATAATTATCAGATAATTATGAATATCAGTGCATATTGGAATTCGAATGGGAATATCTTCGAAATAGTTCGAGTAATCGAAAAAGTATATTTTTGTAGAGCGTTAAATTTCCTACAAGAATCAATGCAGCTCATTCGATAATAATTATTACTCAGTCAGTAACAAAATTCAGAAAAAAAAGTTATTTTTCTTTAAATTCTTAAATTTTTGACCTTAAATATCTTTTAAATGGTAAGATTTATCCCATTTTTGTAGAGCATTTAATTTCCTACAAATATTGACGATGGTACGGGCTTAACAAGCAATTGGTGATGAGATATGACCATTTTAATATCAAACTAAATTGAAAATAGAAAACTACGATGAGGATTATGTTCCCAATAATATTAAGAGCCCATACTGGGTGAGTACTTTCTGAAGCTGCCTAGCAACAAGTTTTTGTGTGAGATCCTAAAAAAAAAAAAGTTTTTTTTGACCCACACTATGCATATAACATCAATGTAAGTGAATAGCCACATGCTTACCATTGCTGGCATGCGAGACGTAGGTACATTATATTTAACATTAAAATAACCTACCTATTCATTTCACTTACATATGACAATCATATAACCTTTTAATATAACAATGATGTATTCATTATTATAATAAAAGTCGTTATGTCAAAAGAAAATTATTATTGCACATTTACAAATCTATTCATTAAAAGAAAATTGTCGTTACTTCTTTATACTGTAGCATATCATGCATATCTCTACTAGCCAGGCATCTCTTGGGTCCACCGGTAATCTATTAAATAATTTGCTCCGTATTGATATTAGGTAACCTTAGTGTACTTGAATCACGGCCGTTAAATCTAGTCAGTAGTCACCAACAGTTTCATAAAGGATGGTTGGAATATAGGTTTACAAGATGTGATTGAATCTACGTCGCAAATTGCACGAAAGCATTGCTTTTGGGCAGGTAGTACATATACACCACACACTACACTATACTATACATATACACATGAACTACTTCCTTCACTTGTGGTGAACTTCAGTAGATAGGTCCTACATTAATAGTCGGATGTAGCGTCACTATGCATTTACCGATATCTAGTATGTACGTGTTCTACATTATCTAAAAATAAATCTTTGAGTCTTTCACTGTCATAAGACTGCGAAATGGTTCGACTGAGAGATGGCGTTGACTGAGAGACACATTTACCAAGTTTGAAACCCTCTCCTTGTGTAGCGTTAACGCAATAATTGAGGATTCATCGTGAATGCAACAAAATTAATCTTTAGGATATTTTGGCATGACGTTTATGAAAAGCTGCGGCTACTCGGTCGCGGGTCTCGGTACACCGGCCACTCATGTCACGTTATCTCGCGGCAAGGTGGTCACATTCTCTTAAGGCATGTTATTTAGAGATATGGCGTTGTTTACGCAAATATTATCGGCTCGCAATCGGACGGGCGGATAAGATAGCCGAGCGCGTTTGTGTTCCGCGTACGACAAGGCGACGGCCGCGACCGTCACGTGCCGCCCCGCACCGTGTGCATCGTCCTCGAGTACGCAGTAGCACAGTGCATTGCTGCATTGCTTGCCTTACCACATGAGACATTCTAGGAGCCCTAGGCCCTTTGGCTGAACCCCTTACAACTTGAAAGTTCTTCATTTCATTGTTTGATGTAGTAGGTAAATGTTCAATTACTAAACCTACAAATAATGAATTATCGTTAGGTTTAGTAGGCTCCTAAGGAAAGTTATTTAAAAAACGTACAACATATATAACATTTAGTAACGAAACAAAATTTTCAATGATATTGCTAAAAGAATTCAAGGACGTAAAAAATGATTGTTTGAAATTAATATAATTAAATTTCAAATTATAAATGTATATATTATTAATTGTATACATACGATTCTTATTCTGGGTGCATATACAGATTGCAGAAATAATAACTATATTTTTGATTTGGTAACACTGTAAGAGAATTAATCGGAAAATATCCGGAAAGGAAATGATTGTTGTTGTGATTACAAAACTGGTTACTTTAAATTATTGTATATTACACAAATATATGTTTTTATTTATAATGTCGTGTCCTGAGGATAACGTCAGACCATCCTCACCGAGTTTAGTAAGTAGTCACGGGCAGAAAAAAAGGAAACCCGAAACTCATTTCAAAGCTAAGACATACCTTCGCTGACGGCTTAAGTTGGTTAAACGATATATGTTTCTTTCGGGCATTATTTAGCTTTTTTTAAATCCGAAGTTGAATTTTGGGAAACACGTAGTTTGTAGGTAGACGAAAACAGCTAAGAACGGTTTAAGCGACAGGGCTGAATTAAGAATAAGTGAAGGTGATCGTAATTGTTTACCGCAACCTGTGTGTTTAATATTATGACTAATACTAGCTATCCCGCCAGCCCGCCACACATTGACGTGGCTAAGTAATTTGCAATAAAAATATTATGACTATAAATTCAGATAAAAACTATCCTACCTCTCCTTGCATCAAACTGCACACATTCTACAAAATTTAATCAAAATCGGTTCTTTAGTTTACTGGTTCATCGCGGACACAACGTGACACGAAATTTTTATATTTAAAGATAACATATCGATAACTATCCATCACATTTCGGATATTTGTCTGATTGATTGTTGTAATTCCAAAAATGTTTTGACTTAGTGACATCTTAACCAATCATCGTGAAATTTTGTATAAATACACGTTGTCAGGGGTACAGAAAAGATAACAGTTCGTCCAGGAACGGTACCGTGAGTTTGTTTGTTCTTAAGCTTTCATTGTGCAATAGAAGAGTCCCGACACAAGGTCAAGTGCAACAGTGCGATAGCTGTACACGTTGTCAGGGGTACAGAAAAGATAACAGTTCGTCCAGGAACAGTTTCGTGACTTTGTTTGTTCTTAAGCTTTCATTGTGCAGTTGAAGAGTCCCGACACAAGGTCAAGTGCAGCAGTGCGATAGCTATTCACGTTGTTAGGGGTACAGAAAAGATAACAGTTCGTCCAGGAACAGTACCGTGACTTTGTTTGTACTTAAGCTTTCATTGTGCAATAGAAGAGTCCCGACACAAGGTCAAGTGCGACAGTGCGATAGCTGTACACGTTGTTAGGAGTACAGAAAAGATAACAGTTCGTCCAGGAACAGTACCGTGACTTTGTTTGTTCTTAAGCTTTCATTGTGCAATAGAAGAGTCCCGACACAAGGTCAAGTGCAGCAGTGCGATAGCTGTACACGTTGGGGTACAGAAAAGATAACAGTTCGTCCAGGAACAGTACCGTGACTTTGTTTGTTCTTAAGCTTTCATTGTGCAATAGAAGAGTCCCGACACAAGGTCAAGAGCAACAGTGCTATAGCTGTACACGTTGTCAGGGGTACAGAGAAGATAACAGTTCGTCCACGAACAGTACCGTGACTTTGTTTGTTCTTAAGCTTTCATTGTGCAATAGAAGAGTCCCGACACAAGGTCAAGTGCAGCAGTGCGATAGTTGTACACGTTGTTAGGGGTACAGAAAAGATAACAGTTCGTCCAGGGACAGTACCGTGAATTTGTTTGTACTTAAGCTTTCATTGGGCAATAGAAGAGTCCCGACACAAGGTCAAGTGTAGCAGTGTGATAGCTGTACACGTTGTCAGGGGTACAGAAAAGATAACAGTTCGTCCAGGAACAGTTCCGTGACTTTGTTTGTTCTTAAGCTTTCATTTTGCAATAGAAGAGTCCTGACACAAGGTCAAGTGCAGCAGTGCGATAGCTGTACACGTTGTCAGGGGTACAGAAAAGATAACAGTTCGTCCAGGAACAGTACCGTGAATTTGTTTGTACTTAAGCTTTCATTGGGCAATAGAAGAGTCCCGATACAAGGGTCAAGTGCAGCAGTGCGATAGCTGTACTCGTTGTCAGGGGTACAGAAAAGATAACAGTTCGTCCAGGAACAGTACCGTGTCTTTGTTTGTTCTTAAGCTTTCATTGTGCAATAGAAGAGTCCCGACACAAGGTCAAGTGCAGCAGTGCGATAGCTGTACACGTTGTTAGGGGTACAGAAAAGATAACAGTTCGTCCAGGAACAGTACCGTGAATTTGTTTGTACTTAAGCTTTCATTGGGCAATAGAAGAGTCCCGATACAAGGGTCAAGTGCAGCAGTGCGATAGCTGTACTCGTTGTCAGGGGTACAGAAAAGATAACAGTTCGTCCAGGAACAGTACCGTGTCTTTGTTTGTTCTTAAGCTTTCATTGTGCAATTGAAGAGTCCCGACACAAGGTCAAGTGAAGCAGTGCGATAGCTGTACTCGTTGTCCCACGAGTTTATAACTCACTTCCGTATTTATAAAATGTTATATATATATAATTATGTTAGGATAAATGTAGACATCTTCAGCCTCTAAATTAATAATCTCGAATTTTTCGTATATTCGTGTTCCTGTATTCTATGACTAGATAAGTGTTTCAATAGGGGCCACTCGAACATTGACGTTGTATCACGACATTCTTGGTACAGCTTCAGCTGTTTAACTTAACAGCAATATTTACTTATTTAAAGAAACGTTACGACAACCCGTTGAGATAACTTCGCAACATTTCCCCTGTCCCTTCCCCCCGGTAGGGGCAGTATAAAACAAATACGTAGTGAGAAGAGGAGGAGGGGCTTGTCCCTTCCCCCCCCCCCCTTTAGACTAAAATTATATTCCTCACAAAGTCCTCACATGCAGTACTATAAAACCATTAAAAAGTCACTTGTATCAATATCACTAGGACGGCTTACTTCATTTCTATCAAAGTTCGAGCGTTCTAAGTTGTAATCTCCGTCGAAGTTACTGGCACTATTATGTATTCTGTGGTTTTGTTCACATTTCCTCAATACCTACCTGCCTACCTTAGGGTTCCGTTTGAAAGTAGGTAGCTTATACATAAAAGTACAAATGTATTTTGTACCTCGTTTGCCCCTGGAGATTATACTCCTCTGTATAAGCATGGCCTTGATATATTAATGTAGTGTCTATGTGCACATAGATATACACCACCATGACTACGATTACAATGTTTTTGAAGTTTCATTTGCATATCAATTATGATACTTGAAAATGCCGCTTGTAGAAACGCAAAAAGTAGACTCCAATTACACGCTAATGATTTGTGCCTTTTCTTATGATGTGTACTTATTATAAAGATGTCACTCGGGAGGCTATTTTCCACTAGAATACGAGCGGAAGCCTCTTTGCTCAGATCTTTTTTCAAGTGTTCATCAATTTATAATGTACAGTATAGATATTTAGATAGTTTCGGTGCCACCATTTTTAACGCGAACGGGATAACTTCAAAATGTCAATAAACTCCACAATATGGTAATCAAGTAGCTGACCTATATAGGTAGGTATACTAACAGACTACAGGTTGTTTGAACTGAAATAATAGCATGCGTTCGGGCCCCACCAACAAGGTTACAATACTCGATCGACCGATATCAGGCCCGTGTTAGCTGTCCCACTGCTGCATGCTGGTCCAAGCATGACAGTAGATTTAGTGCCGGATTGGGTTCCCACACTTTACAAACCACTTTGCGGACAATGGACGATAGTTTCCTTGAAAGTCGTTTCATTCGTATTAGAATCGCCGGACGTCCTGACAGACTGATTTATCAACACAGAGCCTAAACCGCTACAAACTTGATTTTTGGTAGTTGACGCCTTGTATACTGTAAGCATCCACTAAAAAAGGATTTTTAGAAATGATAAGGGTTTTTTATGGTATAGAGGGCAAACATGCAGACGGCCATCTGATGGTAAGTGAAAACCGCCATAAGGCCATATAATAGGCGCTCATGGTCAAAATTAGGGATGATCGATTCTATGGAAGTTCGTTATTTTCAAAGTATTTAACACGAAATTTAATATACCTACTTCTGGTTAGAAATATGCACACATACATCGGCCTTTTTTCAAGTTTATATGAGAAGTTCGTTACTTTTGAAGGAAGAAGCACGAAATTCAGTATTAAAGTTTCTTATATAAAGAAACATAATATTACAAATAAGTTTACATCTACGCTCGATAGATCAATAGCTCGGTTGATCTGTACAATGGCTGGCGTGTGAGTCATGCTCGTGAACGGGTGCCGTTGGTCGGGGCTGGTCATCTGTGGACTGATATTACTTTTTTTTTACTTTACATTGTCCTCGCATTTTATTTACGCTTATAAGCAATGTAACCAAGAATTTGTAAAAACATTTTGAAAAAGAGTGTCCTTGGAGTTTCTTGCCTGTTCTTCTCCACAGGATCTACCTACGTAATTGGAACAGGCAACTAGCTTCACGACTGACTTAGTCTGCCTGACTCCTACTCCTGACAATTATAAAATACCTTATTAGTTTAATTGAAATAAATGGTTTAATTTGAATTGATTTAAAAACTAAAGATTAAAAAAGAACTAAACACACGAGCGAAGTCGCGGGCAACAACTAGTATTTTATATAATTGTTACGTCATAGTCATAACTTCACGAAAAGTAGCAAAATAAAGAGATGTTCGTGTTCACGAATCATGTACCTCATCAGTGTACCTGTCCGTACACTCTCTCATCCTGGAGCTTAAACCATCACTTTCGTACCCAGCCGCATGATGATACACCTCTACCTCCAGAAATTGAAAGGCAATGCTCTGCCGTTCCACCTGCCTTTATTGTGCATGCCTAATCTACTTATTAACTATGCAAAACGCGTGAATTTCATGATAGTGCTTGAAGCACTAACTAAAGGGATATGCCCATTTGGTTAAGAGCTTTTGGTCCAATGGCGCCCATGAATGAAATAAATTGTAGGGATTAAGGTTGAAATCATAGATTTAGGAACCGTTAATATTTTTTATATACTTAGGACGAGGACATAGTTAAAAAATAAAAACATAATAAAGAACTCACTATTTGCTTTGATAGCCTAAGCGGTATGACCCTTGACTGGCAAATGAGAGGTCTTAAGTTCAAACCCAAGTATTTCTTCTGACTTTTTGTAAGTTATATTATTTTTTATGTTATAAGAGTGTATTATTTAAAAAAACTAAAAAATAGAGAAGACCAAAAAAACATTTTTAGTTTTTCGTCGATTCTTTATTCGTTCTCATTTAAATTCATAATTAACACGTCATCTAGAAAAGTGGGCTGGGCAATTTATATTAGATTGAAAACCTTGCCCAGCCCAAGAACAAAAAAATGGTCATAACATGGGCACAACTCCCTACTGTCCTGCGACCAGCTGAGAAAATCTTCTAAGCCTTCGTGTATCCACGCCACAATGAATACAGATAATTGTGTCCGTGGTAACACGGAGTTGTCGTGTAATTGGGTGCCATAGGCGTGGCAGGCCCTTCAGATACAGATACGGTATCCATGAGTAAGCCGGTGTCGTCGTGTGAGGTGGTGGTTTCGGGGTCCATTATAGTAATCTATTTCACCTAGAAAAAAATGTAATAAAAAAAATATAACGAGTCGTAAGCACACAGCTAGAAACGAAATGCAAAATGTCATAGTTAAACATTTAGACGTAGAGATAGCGGTATTAGAACGATTTAATTATATTATTTAAGACACAAAAATGTTAATTTTTTATTTTTTTGGTATTTACCACATTGCTGGGCAAACAAAAGCCATAAGTGGGCATACAGGAGCGTACAGAGTGAGCTGCCTCGTACACCATGGTTCATTAACATTAATTTATGTAGAAAGTATGTTAAGTTAGTAGTAAGACTTAGATCCTATCCTATTATCCATCAGCAAAGTTTGCATGCTGCAACAAAATTGAAGATGTACAACATTTGCTGATGGAATTTGTCCTTAATAAAACCAAACGTGATTCGCTGCTGAACGCCAAACATTAAATACACTGAACATAGACTTAATACAAAATATTCTTACAAAACGAACTTCGGACGTTGCTAAAAATTTTGTCATCTTGGTCACAATCGCTCAGCAGCGATCCTGAAAGTAGTTTAATTTAATTTAATTTATATATATATATATATATGTATGAAGGAAAGAAAAATGTTTATTTCAACATAGCACAGTACACATAAATAATAGATATAAATATCAGTTTATAATAACCAATAGAAATTTTACACACTTAACCTAATAAAAATATGCACTGTGCCAGACAGAAAACGCCCCCGCCTCAGCATAATGCTTCTACAATGCAGTATTGCAAAAGCGCTGATTTTCAGGCAAGGGCCAAGACCACGTTACGGGAGCGTACGTACATGTTACAGCCACACTCAAATGAGACTGTGGCTATACCAGTCACTCTTCCAATGCTATATAAAATTTATTAAATTTAATGCGCTATTAAACAGAAATTTTGAATTTAAATGCCTATAATAAATATAATTTAAATTACCTTAGTTTACTTGTAGTACATCTTTTACTTAATATGTAGTAAAATAATAAATTACAATATATATATAAATTATGCAATTTGACATCCATGCACAGGTTAAAATAAATGCATATTTTATCTGTACAGTGACTATTATTCGTCGGCCTGTCCCGTCGTTATTCCTTTGTCTATGATAGCAAAGGAAAGGACGCTAATGGCGAGCCGGGTGATTCACATTACGTATTGATAACAACTACTATACGATATATACATATTATTTTTGTAAAATCTAAATATTTACAGGATCAATTTCCGCGGATATATTATGGAGATGACAATTAATTAGACATTTTGAAATGCTATTTTGTCTTTAATTCACAGAGATAGGCAAACTGAGCTTTTTGAATGATAACAAAATCATCAAACTTCAAAGAAACACTTTGAAGTTAAAAGAGTTTGGAAGAATAAAAAAAATTACTACTGGTAAAACTTTAATAGACAAGTGACATTGTTTAGCTGGGCATAGGTCATCCGGCATTATCTTCCGGCATTCAACTCAGCGCGGTTTATTTTTTAACTGCCTAGTGCTAGCGGCCCACCTAGTGGAAGTACAAACTGGTGGAAGAAAGATCAAATCATAAAGAATAAAAAGAGTTTAAAGGGAATCTATATTTCGGAGGACTATTCTAAAGAAGCTATAGAAAAGAGAAAGACTTTACTAACACAGCTACTAGAGGAGAGGAAAAAAGGAAATACTGCTTTTCTGGTATAATGATAAACTAGTAGTGAAAGGACCCAACACCGACAAAAGGAAAAGAGAACTACCTACTTCACCACAGTCGACGTCAACCACTAAACCTAAAAAGCAACAAACGATAAGTTCTATTAAAACTAACAAGACAAACGCCTACGATTTGATGAGAACACGTTCAAACTCTCTTACTGACATCCTCACACATAAAAACCCATAGCAATTAACAACCGGCAAACGGATAATCCAACCAAATTACGAAAACCACACAAGAGAAATAACACGATCTCCCCCAAGCCGACTGGTCCTCGTGGGGGATAGAGACCACAACCCTCCAACAAAACACAGAAAAAAATCACAGAAAATCTAAAATTTATGTTGCAGCCCTCAATGTACTAACACATAAAAATGATGAAAATCTTTAAAATTAAAACAGATCAAATAGAATATCGTAGGCCTCAATGAAGTAAGGCGAATGGGAGAAAGAATTATTTCCCATCGAGACTTTCTATTATACCACATAGGAACGACCCCAGGTCTTCATGGAGTTGATTTTATTATCAAAAAACACCTCGAAAATTATGTGGAGAGCTTTATAGGAATATCAGAGCGCATAGCAGTGATGAATCTTAAGCTAGCGGGATACAAAGATTCATGGTACATCATACAAGTATACTAATCCGAAACAGGATCAATAGACTCGTTCTACCTAGAGCTAAATAAAATAATTCAAAACCACGGTCACAAAAACCTTGTTGTGATAGGAGACTTTAATGGCCAAATTGGAAAACGACAACCAGAAGAAGACACAATCCTGGGACCATATGTATATGGAAAAAAGACCAGAAGCAGAAACGGAGAGCAGCTTGTAAACTTTGCACATGAGAATGGCTTGAAAGTCTTAAACACAATGTTCAAGAAGAAAGAAAGTAAGAGGTGGACATGGATTTTACCAGACGGAAAAACAAAAAACGAAATAGATTTCATAATGACTAGCAAAAGCAGATACTTCTCAAACATAAAAGTCATTAATAATTTCAACTTCAATACTAACCATCGAATGATTCGAGCAGAACTGATGACAACCCCGCCAAAAAACCCAAGACCAAGAAATAATACGATGAACACAAAACCTACCAAATACCAAACAGCCCAAATAGCTAATTTTATAACGTCAAAACTTATGGATTACAATAAAGAGACAACAAATATGGAGGTGCAAGAAAAATATAACTGGTTAGAAGGAACAATTAAAACATCTATTCAACAAGGAACTAATAGCAAAGACCTATCTAACAAGTGGATGACTGTCAAAACCAAAAAGGAAAAAAATACTCATGACAGCCGAAAGCAAATAGCAAAATTCAGCAAAGAAATAAAAGAAAGTATTAGAAAAGATAGAACTCAGAGAAAAATGGCAACAATAGAGAGACACATTTTACAGACAGGAGGAAAAAAAAAGGCATAATTATAAGGAGTTAAATATCCCAAAGAACTGGATCGTACAGATAAAAGATAAAAATAGATTGAAGGAGAATCGTAGGCAAGAAGTATTAAGAATTGATACATCATACTACAAGGAACTATATGAAAGTAACATAGCAAAAAAGGAAATAGAACTGTTAGAAATCTCATCCGTACCCAGCATCATGTAGGAAGAAATGGAACTCGCTATAGAAACCCAAAGAGATGGTAAAGCTCCAGGACCAGACGGAATAAGCAACGAAATACTAAAACAAGCGAAACAGACAATAATACCTATTCTCAAAGAAATCTTCAATGATATTATCAACACAGAAACGATTCCACAGCAATGGTCTCAATTTAATTTAATCCTTTTGTACAAAAAAGGAGATCAGTACGATATCGGAAACTACCGGCCCATAAGTTTGATATCCAACCTATATAAAATATTTGCAAAGATCTTACTCAAGCGAATGGACGTAAAACTCGACGAACAACAGCCCATAGAACAGGCAGGTTTTAGGAAAGACTATTCAGTACTTGATCATATCAATGCTGTTAGACAAATCATCGAGAAATATGCAGAAAATCAACTTATATACTATCAAGCATTTGTCGACTATAGCAAGGCATTCGACTCGTTAATACATACAAAGATCTAGGAGGCGTTAAAAGAACAAGGGATAGAAGAAAAATATATAAGATTGATTAAAAATGTATACAAAAACAGCTCGGCGTGCATTCAGCTCGAAAACAAAGGAGATCCATTTAAGATGCAAAAAGGAGTAAGACAAGGAGATCCTCTCTCTCCAAAATTGTCTCCGCTGTTTTGGAAATGATCTTCAGAAACTTGGAGTGGGAAAATCTGGATTTAAATATAGACGGCTGCATACTAACACACTTAAGATTTGCAGATAATATTGTGCTATTCGCAAAAACGCCAGGAGACCTATACAGAATGTTAATCGAACTTGCATCTGAGAGTGAAAAAGTAGGACTAAAATTAAATCCTGAAACAACAAAAGTAATGACCAATGAACATAAAAGCAGCATAAATGTAGGCGAGTCACAAATTAGTTATGTTGAAGAATATATATACCTCGGACAGATCATATCACCTAAAGATAATGGTTCAATCTCAGAAGATAAATTGGCCAAATCCATAATCCATTATGGATCTGGCCAATGGATCTAGTGACAATTTTTTTCTCATTGGATCCTGATTTCAAAATGTGGATCTACTGAGATTTTTTTTCAAAAGATCCATTGGCCAGATCCATGATGGATCTAATGACATATCTCTCATTAAATAGACATATTTTTCATGGCCTTTAAAGCATACTGTTACAGATTTCCTTGCTAATCCGTTACATTGTTGTACTGTTAAATGCAATTCTTAAATAAAAGGCTCTAAAATGCAATAAATAAAATTGCTATTTGCCAACGAGCTATGGAGAGAAGTATGCTAGGAGTAAAGAGGGGGGATAGAATAAAAAACATCAACATTAGGAAAAAGACCAAGATACGGGACGTAACCCTAAAAATAAAAAGGCTAAAATGGAAGTGGTCGGGACACATGATCAGAGGAAAGGACAAGTGGAGCAAAAAAGTTACACAATGGTAGCCAAGGGAAGGTAAAAGAAAAAGAGGTAGACAACAAAAAAGATGGGAGGATGATATCAGGCAGGTTGCGGGCATAACATGGAGTAGAATGGCTAGGGAGAGACCAGAATGGAGCAGGTTGGAGGAGGCCTTTGCCAACTGGCAAACGGACTTACAGAAAATAAAGAAGCACCAAATACACGATTAATTTTAATTATGTAAAAAATAATTTAAAGAAAACAGTGCAGCAATGTAAGAAACGTAATTGTATCTAATGTCCGCATAAAAGGCTTTATTATTATTATTCTCTTTATTCATCTTCTACCATATAAATTCCATTTTTAAATATGTATATAAAAAATATATATTTAAAAATATAAAAAATAGTACACCACCGACATCGGGTACAGGGACCAAGATACCGGTGGTTAGGGCTCCAAAGACAGGAACCTCCTCACTATACGGGCCGTGTCGAGAAGAACTGCCTTCTGCATCAGTCCCTTGATCCAACCGTCTAACGCGAGCCTCTTAAGATGTTGATCGAGGCTCTTGGCTATTAATCCATGAGCCGATATGACAATCGGAACAATGATCGCCGATTCGACATGCCACATATCGACAATCTCGTGAGACAAATCCAAATATTTGATTTGTTTATCTTTTTCGACTTTCACGAGATTCTCCTCATGAGGAACAGCGATATCGATGATCATTGCACGGCGCTCTAATCGGTCTATCACCACTATATCAGGTTTATTTGCAACTATAGTTCTGTCAGTGATGATAGATCGATCCCAATACAATGTGGCTCGACCATTTTCGAGAACTGGGTCGGGCACATACCTGTAATATGGCACCTCTGAATTCACAAGGTTGTATTTAAGGGCTAGATGTTGATGTACAATCCTGGCCACTAGGTTGTGTCTGTGCAAATATTCACCATTGGCAAGACAAGAACAACCAGAAATAATATGCCTGATAGATTCACCGGGACGGTGGCATGCCCGACAGATGTCAACCGTACCATCTTTCAGGATATATTTCCGATAGTTATTTGTCATAACAACTTCGTCCATAACTGCAAAGACATTAATAATGGCAACACTTATCTGTAAGCGTCACATTTTCTTACAAAAGATATTATATATTTTTAATTTGAAATAAATTATCAAAATCGGAAATAAATACATAAAATATATATTTTGGAGACATATTTACTAAAAAATATAAGAAAACCCACATAAACAATATGGAAAAGTATAAACCAAAAATTTTAGAAGATAATGACAGATGTCATAGAATACAATACCATGGAACACAATAGAAATGCTAACAAGAAATCAAGCCAGAAACAGAAATGCACAACGGATAACCCCGGACTCGTCGCACAGCTCTGCCTCACAGCCGCCACTACACCCTTCGAGGACAGCGGCAAGCAATGAGATGTCGAGCTCAAGTTCCTGCGACGAGTATTTTTCCCCGCCGACGTCGCCAACACCTGTGCGTCGGCAGGGAAGAACCCGGCCACCGACCTGCTTGGGACCCCGAGGACCACTGACTTCGAATAGGGCCCCCGCTGCCGGTGGTGATGTGCGCCGCATGAAATGGACTAACTCAATTAATGAAAACGTCATGCGGGCATATTATCGGGCTACAGAGTTGGGAACTAATCTTACTGCGTACCGTGTTCGTTTGTTATTATTATTATTAGGTATATAATGTGTTAGAATAATACATTTTTATCAATGGAATCAAGGAAACAAAACTATCAAAGCTTATTAACTTTGATAGTTTTGTTTCCTCGATTCGATACGATTCTTATTAATATTATGTTGTTTGATATGATTCATCAAATCTAAATGTTCACCTTCATTTGCCTTTTTCATTTTTACAATGCACCAAACAATGGTTGGATTCCAAAGACAACAGACTCATTGTCACTGCCATTACTTGATAAATCACTTTCACCGCCACCAACAACAATAATATTTTTACATTTATTTTACATTTTATTTTCAAATCAAATCAAATCAAATCAAATCATTTATTTGTAAAACATAGGTAGATACAATCAATGTGGTCTTATAAATAGATCTTATTGCGCTATGTTTTGCCATCAAGACATACAAATATTGTTAATTAATTTATTACATGTTACAATGGAAATAATTATAATTTTACTTTAAAATATTGTGCATTATGTTAAATTGAAAATGTAATTATTATTATTGTCAATTATTACATTGAATTATATATTAGGAACATATCATTTTTTAAATAAATAAATTATATTAGAGGTAACAAAATATTAATAATATGAAAATAAGCAAAAGTCAAAAATTAAATAATTAATAATAATTAAAAATTACAATAATCTGTCATTTAAAAAGTCATTTATATTATAATAGCATTTATTAATGAGCAGTTCATGTAGTGCTTTCTTTAACTGGATCAAGTCTTTAGACGGTCAGGTAATTTATTGAAGATTTTTGGGGCCATACCATAAAAACTTTTTTGCATAAGTGCTGTCCTACATTTTATTTGACATAATTTATTAGTGTATTGAGCACGCACAGGACCTCTTCGAATGTTCGATAGTTTTTCAAATAACTGTATATTACTTTTAACAAACACAATAGTCTCGAATATATATAAAGAAGGAAATGTCAATATTTTTAACGATTTAAATTAAATTTTAATTTTGCTTGCAACAGTTGCGCCATGTTTCTATAAAATCTTGCAACGAAATAAGAATAACATTAAATATTTAAAAATCAGTATGTATCTATAATGGTTTATATAATGTCTAATATTTGCCTCAAAACCATTTTGTACAAGTTTTGGGAAGGTAATATAATCGAGACCAACATTCCTTGAATCACATTTTCCGTTTACTAAACCTCAAATCATTTCAATTAGGTTTAAGTTACATTGGTATTGAGGCCAACAGCCAATTTGCATTGTGGATGTGATGTACCTACAGTCATGTTGACAACTAAATCTGTAACGGTATTTAGATAAAGGTTGTCCAATCTCTCACAGTTTCTTTCCGACAAATCCTTAAATATATTGCTAACCCATTTTCCCTAACGACAATAAATACTTTTTTGGTATTATAACACATACAATTACAAAAACCCAAAAACTACCGTAAAGTGCCTAAATTTATTATCCGATATCCGGCCGGATACTTGCTCGCTATCCGGTATCCGGCCGGATATCAGATAGCAAAAGGCCGGATATCCGATTGTGTCTGTTTGTTCACCTCTTATTTAACTTATCAGGTCGGGGAAAAAGTCTTCTCGTATTTTGTATGTATAAAATTGAAGTAAAATCTCTTTAGTTGTACTGTTTGTGTCTGGCTGGTTTTAATATCACCATAATAAATATAAGACGTTAAGAAAAAGAAAAATGAAAAGTAAAAAACACTTCTCCGCCATTTTTCAAATGAATTGCCGAAATGAGTGAGTATAACGAACAAATTCGATAAATTCTGAAGTTCTATTAAATAAAAAGGCAAAAATACGACACAAAAAAAATTGGGACTCTTAAGAACCTAATGCAGTGTCGGTAAGAGTAGCACAAAGTTGGTTCAAGCGTTTTCAGTCCGGAAATTTTGATGTCAAAGATCTCGCTCTGGTTGCCCTTATACGGATAAAGTCGAGGCCATTTTTGAAAAAGTGGGGCATATTAGTAGTAACGACATAGCGGAGGAACTGAGGATTGACCACAAAACAGTTTTGACTCATTTGAAAAAGTCTGGCTATACAGAAAAGCTCGATATTTCGGTGCCACACGAGCTCACTGAAAGATACCTAATTAATCGTGTACTCATTGCGATTTTCTATTGAAACGTAATAAAACCGATTTTGAAACGATTGAACACTGGTGATAAAAAGTGGATCAACTACGATAAGAATGTGCGAAAAGATCATGGTCAAAGGGTAGTCAAGCTCCACAGACTGTAACGAAACCCGGATTAGCACGCAATAAGGTGATGCTGTATGTATGGTGGGATTGGAAGTACATCGTTCATCATGATACCACCGGGCAAAACCATCGATTCGGATCTCTACTGCCAACCACTAATGAGACTCAAGCAAGAAATTAAGAAAAAACGGCCGGAATAGATCAAAAGAAAAGAAATGGTCTTTCATCATGGTAACGCCAGACCACACACATCTTTGGCCACTAAGCAAACATTGAGAGAGCTGGGTTGGGAAGTGTTAATGCATCCAAACACATAGACCTGACCTTGCACCCTCAGATTTCCACCTGTTTCGGTTTCTTCAGAATTCTTTGGGTAGAGTGTTAGGTTAACATCAAGAGAGGACTGTCAAAACTACTTGTTACAGTTTTTTGATAAAAAATCCTAAGATTTCTACAGCAACGGGATTATGTCAGTACCTAAAAACAAAATGGCACATATATATTACAATTAAATGTAATTAAACTTTGAACAAAATATGTTTTAAATTTGTAAATAAAATACGAAGAAATTTTTACCCCGACCGTTACCGATACGTAAGTTTATTAGTGACATAGTTTTTTTTAACGCAGTCGGGTTATTTTTGTCATTTAATGATTTTTGTGTCACTGAGGTGGGAAGTAAACACTGCCGCAGGTAGTCTGTGGCGGTGACTTATTGTTTACCGCGCGTTTGTAGTCGCTACTCGCTGCTCCGCCTCTAAGGGTCGTCGCCCGATGTCACACAGCCTGCAACCTTCCCTACTGAAACTCTATTCTATAATTACAAAAGATGTTCTTGAATCTGAGTTTAAAAAATTAAACAAAAAAACTCTTCAGCTTTATTATATTAGTATAGATGCCAAATATTAAGTTACTCCTTACTCCGCTACTGTTCCACGCCATCGTCTTGTTCTTCCCTTCCCTTCACAGCTTTAATGAGGCTCCCCGCGGCCCCCGCCCCGCAACCCTGCGAGTGCGGCCTCGCTTCGTCACGTGCTGCTCTCTAGCGTGTAAACACCATTCGCATTCTCACCGCGAACTTGCGAATGTCTATTGTGATTTGTGGCCATGTAATCGCGGTGTTTGTCGTCAGATAGAGGCCTAATCCCTCAGCCAAGGCCAGCTGCCCCAGATCGCCCTGTTTTCATAACTGAATAAAAGCTAAATACTTTGAACAAATTTTAATTACTTTGATTACTTACTTAAATTGCCGACTGCCTGGTATGATTACTTGTTTTAATAAAAACAAAACTAACTAATAAAATAAAAGAAGTAAAAAACTATAAAAGTATTTTATTTTAATACAGTAGGTATTTCAGAAGTACGTATACGTATTCGAAAAGACGAGGCTCTGAAAGAATCACCTTGGTTATTAATGATACTTACACAACCCTACAGATAGCACAATTTAAGATAAAATTCTTTAATAAAAGGGTACCTCCTTAAAATCAATACAACACCAATATGGTCAACATCATCTAACAATAGCACTTAGCAGTAAGCACACTTGTATCTGACCCAACTAATAGGTATATCTATGGGCACTAATTATTATCCAAGAATAACGACTTGCGACTTAAAAAGCCACTTGGAAGAAATTATTCTTGGATCATAATTAGTGCCCATATTGCATTAATCATTATCCAAGAATAATTTCATCCAAGTCGCAGCCATATGTTCTACTATAAAAGAGAAGAAAATATGTAGATATATATTTGAAGTTGGAGTCCATGGCCAATACGTGTCCCACGCAAGAGATAAGTGAAGCCATTTTTTTTAATCGTGTGGAAACCTCCATGTGTCCTCACCGGGGCTGACGCGTCAACATGACGTCATGACGGTGAAGTGGCGTGTCGGAATAAAACCGATTAGTGCACGTGATATCGTCCGTCAAAAGTGAATTGTATTGCAAGGGATCCGGTTATATCCTAAGATAGAAGTCTCTCTATGTATATATTAATTGTATACATTATCTATTTATATAAAAATGAATTGTTATTCGTAAGTCTCGCTAAAACTCGAGAACGGCTGGACCGATTTGGCTAATTTTGGTCTTAAGTTATTTGTGGAAGTCCAGAGAAGGTTTAAAAGGTGAATAAATATGAAAATGCTCGGAATTAAATAAATTGTATTTGATACGAAGTTCACCGGTCATCTAGTTATATATATATTGAAAAAAAAATAAAAAATAACATACATGTAGTTCTATTAACTTTCTAACTCTAGGGACCTGACTTTACCTTCTACCAAGCACAGCTGATGATGTAAATTTTGACAAATCGGAAAATCAAAACGTGACCAGATCAAGCTGTCCCTAAATTCCAAGTTTAGAATTAGTAATAGTAACTTCTCAAGTACATACAATATAACACATGTGATAAAAAATGATCACTTTCGACTTGTAATGTTGTGTCATTGTTGCAGTTGCAATGTGTGTGTGTATAAATTGTGTTATGGTATAATATGTAAAACATAATAAATTGATTTAGGATTAATTAGAGGCTTAAAAAGATCTCAATTTACATTTTAGTTAAAACAAATATTTTTGTTATTATAAACAACAGACTGTTTTATTAGTTTTTTTATCTTGCTTGGTGCCTGGTAATTTAAGGCCGTAAAAAGTCCGATAAGGAAAATTAGTGAATCAGCAAATAAAACATAAGTTATAAGAAATAACCTGCAATAAAGACTTTACGTAAAAATTTACAAATTCATATAAAGCTTAAAAATTCCAAAAATAAATTAAGTGTCCAAAATTGTTGATATGGCCGTTATTTGTCGGTTTTACCACATTAGTAAAGTTACGAGAGTGTGTTTACCCTACGAACGCGATTTATGTGTCTGGCCGCACTCACTCGACTTATAGGTGTACACTGTACATGCATACGTGCCTGGTCGCCGCACTCCGCTTTGTCCTTGAGATGTAGAAAAAGAAATTAGCGTAGATCTAGACTATCGCTCGGATCCGTCCAATTATCGACCTGTAGCCATAACCTCCTTGTTCTCCAAGATAATGGAATCTATTATCAATTGCCAGCTCCTTCGGTACTTAGAGACCACCAGCTACTCAATGACCGACCATCAAGAAGAATATTGTTTAAATAGAAACATTACAAAAAAATTATATCTTTTTCAGTTAGTGTATGGAGCATAAAGTCGAACAACTTTAGATACGTCATATCCTCTCGGATGAAAATTCGTAAACTGCTTGTAAATATGAACTTGTAAGTTACAAAAAAAAATCAGCTGGCAGTATACCGAGGGAAAACTCGTCAGCTGGTGCATTTAAATAGGCGATAGATGTTCCCGTCTGGCTCCTGCATTACAACCCCAGGTCAGCTGACAATCTTTCCACCGAGATACAGCCAGCTCACATCACAATAGCATATAAAATGTCATCTGATAAATTTTCAATTGAGAGGAAATCACTGAACGTATATGTATATGTTTATTTCACGTTCATGTGACCAGCTGACGTATAATCCACCACTCCATAGTCAGCTGACAAAAATTTTTTTTTTCTACGTGCGCGGGAGGCTGCTGCTCCTCAAACCCCGACGGAACCGCAGCTGACGTTCACGAGGCTTCATGATACAACTCTCTGAAGTATTTTACGAGTTTTCACCCGAGAGGGAATTGGTCATGAAAATCTGTTGCTGGCTCGCGGGCCATTTGTTTTTCCATTTCATCGCAAACGAGCATTTTTTCTAAGAGACTACCAACTGTCATAAGTTAAAGATGCAGGTAAAAGAGGTAGGTATGTTTGCCATCTGCCATCATACGGACACATTTCTTTCTTTTAGGTGTAAATTTGAGCCCAATGTAGATACCTACTTTCATATACTATTATTGAAATGGTTCTATACTTATAATAAATCTGAAGCGGGATGAATTCTGTACATTGAATATATTTAAAAAAAATCGACTGGGGGGTATTAAGATATCGATACTGATGATGAATATGTGATTCAAACAATTTTTGGCTGTCTGTCTGTTTGTATGTTCACGATAAACTCAGAAGTTACTGATGGGATATGCTTGAAACTTAGTATGATAATAGTTTGAGTGCCTGAGGAGGTTATAGGGTACTTTTTATCCTGTGCGAACCAAAACTTAACATTTTGGTTCGCACAGGAAAATCAATGAACCTACACTCACAGTCGGCGACGTCACCGCGAAGAGGGGGAAGAGGACCAGCTTCATGAGGAGTACCGAGAGGCGCGGAAAACTCTGAAGCTGGCCATTACCCGCGCCAAAGAGGAGAAACGAAAGGAGATGCTGGAGGGTCTCGATCGTGACCCCTGGGGTCGCCCATATCGCGCGGCGCAACAAAAGCTCCGCGCGTCGCCCCCCCCCCCCCCCCCCCCCTTACGGAGACTCTCCAGCCCAGCTTCCTGCAGGAAGTGGTTGAGGGCCTTTTCCCGCAACGGGTGGAGCACATACCCCTGTCGATGGCCCCTTTGGCCGGAGACGACGGAGAGGACGAGGAGTATGATATTCCACCCGTCACGGAGGCGGAGGTAGGGGCGGCTGTTCTACGGATCCGTTCCAAGAACACCGCCCCCGGGCCAGACGGGATCCCTGCCCGAGTGTTGGCCCTTGCCCTTGACCACATGTCCGACCGCCTCAGGGAGGTGTTCGACGCTAGCTTGGCGTCCGGACGCTTCCCTGACTGCTGGAAGAGCGGGAAGCTGGTCCTTTTAAGGAAGCCGGGACGGCCTACCGACTCGGTCGCGGCCTACAGACCCATCGTGTTGCTGGACGAGGCGGGTAAACTGTTTGAGAGGGTCCTCTCTGCCCGCATCGTAAGGCACCTTTGCGAGGTCGGCCCCGATTTGTCGGACGCCCAATTCGGTTTCCGAGCGGGACGTTCGACAGTCGGTGCTATTTTGCACCTGAGGGCTGTGACCGAAGAGGTAGTGAGCTGTGGCGGCGTGCTGTTGGCGGTGTCGTTGGACATCGCCAACGGATTCAATAGTCTGCCATTCAGCTGCATCAGGGAAGCACTCCATTATCACGGGGTGCCAGGGTACCTGAGGCGGCTGGTGGCAGACTATTTAGAGGAGCGTACCGTCATGTACGAGGACCGAGAAGGAAATCTGAGTCGTCGGCCCATGTCGTGCGGTGTTCCGCAGGGGTCTGTCCTTGGACCACTCCTGTGGAACATGGGGTACGACTGGGCCCTCCGAGGTGACTTCCCCCCTTGGCTCGGCGTAATCTGTTACGCCGATGATACGTTAGTCACTGCCCGGGGGGTGAACTTTCAGGAGGCGGCGCGCCTAGCCACCAGGGGAGTCTCTCTGGTGGTCGGGCGCATTGAGGCGCTGGGCTTGCGGGTGGCCCTGGATAAGACGGAGGCCCTTTTATTTCACGGGCCCCGTCGTGGTCCACCCCCTGGCGCCTCTATCGAGGTCAACTCGGTCCTCGTACCGGTTCAGGCCCACATCAAGTATCTGGGCCTGATCCTTGACGGAAGGTGGCGCTTCGACGAGCACTTCCTGCAGCTTGCTCCAAAGCTGGTCGGCGCTGCGTCTGCCCTTGGGCGACTCTTGCCCAATTTGGGTGGACCCAGCGTCGCTACGAGATGGCTCTACACGGGGGTTGTCCGGTCAATGGCACTTTACGGTGCACCGGTGTGGGCGGAGGCTCTGACCGCCCAGAATAGGGCGCGCCTCTGGCGCCCTCAGAGGGTTATGGCGGTTAGAGCCATACGCGGATACCGCACCGTGTCGACGGAGGCGGCGTGCGCGTTGGCCGGGACACCCCCTTGGGATTTGGAGGCGGAAGTGCTCGCCGAAGTATGTACGTACGTAGTACGCGAATGGCGTGAGGCTCCACGTGCTGGCTTTGCTGCCGTGGAGGCGCTCCAGCCGGTCATCGTCGAGTGGGCAGGGCGACAGCACGGGACCCTTTCCTTCCGACTGACGCAGGTTCTTTCCGGGCACGGCTGCTTCGGGAAGTACCTGCACTCGGTCGCTAGGAGGGAATTGAGTCCCGCCTGTCACCACTGCGACTGCAGTGAGGACTCGGCTCAGCACACGCTGGCGGATTGCCCCAGTTGGGCAGCGCAGCGTCGGGCCCTCACTGCAGTCATCGGAGAGGATCTGTCGCTACCGGCTGTCATACGCTCCATGGCCGGTAGCGACAGGAATTTTACCGCGGTCGCGACCTTCTGTGAGGACGTCATCTCGCAGAAGGAGGCGGCGGAAAGGGTTCGGGAGGATGATCTCCACTCGGACCTAATTCGCCGCCGGCGAACCGGGCGGCGGAGGCGCGCTTACCAGCGCCTCATGCCGCCCTGAGTGTGGCCGCGGGTGGACGGGACGGGTTTTCCCCTCCACCCGCTGTAGTGGCCCCCCGCGAGGAGGCGGCGTCCGCGTGTGCCGGGACGTCGCCTTATTGAGAGGATTTTACCCGAAGGTGGTGCCCGCGCTTTTGCGGGCAGGCGCTAGGAGGGTTCCGGATGTCTTAATAAAAGCTGTTCCCGGATCCCTCCTACTTAAGGCGCAGTGCGGCACACCGTGTGGTTTTAGTCGGTTCGATTCCGACACACCGCCCCACCGAAAACCCCGGTGGGGTGACGGCCCGAGAAAAAAAAAAAAGGAAAATCAATGAAAGCTGTAATAACATTTTAACGTAAGTAGAATGTATATGCTTATTTCTAACTACTCTACAGCGAGCATTTGGCTTATCTGATATAGTGTACGCTTTTAACTCGGTTCAATCTCAGAAGAATCATTGGCCAGATCCATAATGGATCTAGTGACAATTTTTTTTCTCATTGGATACTGATTTCAAAATGTGGATCTACTGAGATTTTTTTATAATAATAATTTTGACTGGCCTGTTGGTCTAGTGGTTGGTGACCCTGACTGTTGAGTCAGAGGTCGTGGGTTCGATTCCCACCCAGGACAAATAATTGTGTGATGAGCATGGTCATTTGTTCTGTGTCTGGGTGTAATTTATCTATAATACCTATGTATGTATTTAGAAATATTTAAGTATGTTTATCAGCAGTTTGGTTACCATAGTACAGGCTCTGCCTAGTTTGGGATCAGACGGCCATGTGTGAGGTGTGTGAAGTTATTATTATTATTATTTTATTATTAATCAGACGTTTCGATTAATCTTCTCGGGGTACCTGCAGGGCGACCCTAGTAAAGCAGAAGTCCCTTCTATCTATGGCGACCATATTCATTTTTCTATGCTTCCTTTTGTTATTCCTAATTAATAGCTGTATGTATAATCTTATGATACTTCATAATTATTTTTGCAATTTCTAAATATTGCTGATTTGAGAAAGGCAAGGAATGGTGCATCAGTAAGAATTGCATTTAACAGTACAACAATTAAACGGATCAGCAAGGAAATCTGTGACAGTATGCTTTAAAGGCCATGAAAAATATGTCTATCTAAGGAGAGATACATATATCATTAGATCCATCATGGATCTGGCCAATGGATCTTTTGAAAAAAAAAAATCTCAGTAGATCCACATTTTGAAATCAGAATCGAATGAGAAAAAAAATTGTCACTAGATCCATTATGGATCTGGCCAATGGATCTTCTGAGATTGAACCTTTAACTCGGCTGCATGCCAGATCGAGTCCCTCTTTAACACCTTTTCTTTTATTGCACTTTCTTTTTTAAATTTACTGTAATACGTTTTTAACACTTTTTTAAATTAGGTATCGTTTTTATAAAACCACTCAATTGAACTAACTAATAAATATTAAGACTCCAAAGTATCGATTTTTACCTGTGATTTAAAGAAATATTATTAGTTACATTAGATTTTACCTGCAGATAGTCAAATCTGTTTGTAGGATTTCGAGTGAATGTATACTTTCAATCGTATGATATCAGCGGTAGCTTGTTCTTGAATATGCCAACGAGCTATTTTACCTCTCGCAGCCATTAAATTCACAAATATGTTTCAGGGCATTAATTATAATAATAATAACTTCACACACCTCACACACGGCCGTCCTAAACCAGGCAAAGCCTGTACTATGGTAACCAGGCTGCTGATAAACATACTTATATATTTCTAAATACATACATATTATAGATAAATTACACCCAGACACAGAACAAATGATCATGTTCATCACGACCTCTGGCTCAGCAGTCAGGGTCACTAACCACTAGACCATTACGCCAGTCCAGTAAATATACATATATCTATAAAATAAGTGTGTGTGTGTGCAATTCACACACGGCAGAAGTGAAACTTCAGAAAAGTAGCTTACGAGAGAATGAGAAATAAAAAGTAAAATCAACACAAAAATTTACTAATGGTTTTAAATTTAATTTTAGATAATTTCTATAAAAGTTATTGATCTAATAATTTTTTTTCGTTTTATTCAATAGGTACAGATACAAACAACAGATCAAGATATATAAAGAATAATAAACAGTAAGCAAACCTGAAGTCCAGTTACAACTGTACACAACTTTCAAAACAAACAATACTTCGTTGCCAATATAGGTTAAGGTTGGATTTAAATGTGAATTTGTAAAGAATCAATTAAGTATAAGTGAAATATGGAGAAAAAACAACTAAAATAAATTTAATACGCAAATGAACAAAAATTACACCACATTGACATCGACATATTTTCTGAAGGCTTGATAGGACGCAGGCGCAAAGACAAAGATTGGTAGTACGCAGGCACAAAGACAAAGATTATAGGAACTTTATCGTGTGAACTTTATCGTGATGCTTTTCGTGTCATCGAATTTCAAATCACAACGATTCTAAAGAAGTTTCATTTCAATACAGTTATAGAACAAGAAACTAACAACAACAAACTAACAAACTTTTAAACTTTCGCGTTCCATGATAATATAATTATGTTGATTAGAATTAACGCGATCACGTATTTAAAAAGTATTACAGTACCTACAGGCCTGTGACCACAGCCAGTGCTACCTGGTGGACGCGTTAGGCAAAGCAAAGGTATGTAATACCTTTTAAATACGTGATCGCGTTAATTTCCGTCAACATAATTATATTAGAATAGAATAGAATATTTATTTAAAGCATCTATGACTCAGTTGTATAACTTAACACTTTGTTAGTATTACAGTATTTTTAACCGACTACAATAAAGGAGCAGGTTCTCAATTCGACTGTTTTTTTTTTATGTTGCTTACCTCAGAACTTTCGACTGGGTGAACCGATTTTGATGATTCTTTCTTTATTTGAAAGCTGGTGCTGGTCCCATTTCAATTTGGTCCAGTTCTGACAATGGCATCCATGAGAAAACCATATATAAGTCTTTTATGGAATATTTTTTTTGTTGAAGTCGGTTTTTTTTTAAAGAATTATACTATATTAAATGCATGGCAGACACTATCGCCAAAAAAATTACATTTAAGCTGAAATATTGACAGGTGAAAGTTATTTTTACATTTTCAGACCATTTATTTTCCATTCGGTAACATTAGTGTAAAATCTCATGTTACACCGTGACTAAACAAAGCTCAGGAGCAAACATATATTTGTTGCGGGGGTGGACCTTAGTATTGACTGAGAGTAATCTGTTAGGTATACCGAGGGGGCCCATAGTTTCTAGGAAGCGGCATTGACTACAGCTTGAGTCTTCCAATTGGTCGGACGAATCGAGACGTTAGGTCGTCACAGTTGTTTTATGGCGATTTTCTGCGGAGAGAACATCTCGCGCAAGGAGGAGGTGACAGTGTGGATTCGGTAGACACACTTTCAGGCGGAACCTTTTCACTCGTGCTCTCATGCGTACGCTAAGAGTGGCCGTGTTACGTTCTTCACCCGAAGCAGAGTCTCCCGTGAAGGGGGTGTCTGGACATCGCCCAGTTTCCGTCCGCCAGCCAGCGCTGGGTGGATAATTGGAGGCCAAACGTCGCCGTACCGACGGTCAATTCATAAACGGCGCTGTAAGGCACACCGTGTGGTTTTAGTCGGTTCAAGTTTGATGTACGGCCTCACCAATAGCCCGGTGAGGCGAGCTTCCACACGAAAAACGGGTAATGTTACCACGGCCAAATTATGTCGTTATTTAACGTGTAAGCAACCAGAACAACCCATTTTGTACGCTCCAGATTGCTTCACCGCCAATACAGTATAAAAAATCTGGCCTGGAGAAAGAGGTGCACTGCCTATTATAAGCGAAAAATTGCTGTTTTCTGAAAAAAACGCGAATGAAGTCGCGGGCACAGCTAGTATATATTATATTTGTTATAAAACATCCTGTGACCTTCGCACTCGTAAAAACGGCTTTAGAACATCGAGATACTAAGTGATTTAAAAGCGTTGATTCGGCAACTCGAAATCGCCCTTGTATCTTCTGATGTTAACTTTACGCCACGTAGAACAAAATAGGGCGTGATAGATACAGTAGAATTTGTTTGGGAGTACCTAAAGCAAACAAAATTGGTAAGTACGATATTTGTCGCGTTCTGACTACTGCTTCCTACATCAACATATTGAAAAAAACTCGTAAAACGGTTTTGATATGCATTTAAAAGTATCGTTGCTATCTAGTTTCCAAGAGGCAAGAGCCCAGTATATTAACAGAGATTCCAAAGGAAAAGTTTTGTACCCGAATACCTACACTCTACTACTACCTACCTTATATTTTGCGATCAAATCATCTTGCCACCTGTTGATTTTGCGATGTAACCGTCACAAGATATGGATATTTCTATGACCAGTTATTTTGCTACATTGTCTAAGTGACCATTTACAAACGTGATAATTTTGAGACCCCAGTCTATATGAAACTAACTCGATGATATGTATATTAATTAGTATATTAATTACGTATAATAATTAATTCTTCAACTAAATGAGAAGAAATTTAAAACTTGTATAAAACGCACGCATATGTAAACGAGCATATTATAAACTAGATCATTAATTAGATGATAAAAATGCTTGGCAAAATGCCGGTCCTGCTCCACAGTCACACTGTCAATGAGTAGGTACTTGAGGTCTTGTTATTATCTGACGCATAGATTCATTGACATTTTGATTATTATTATTGACATTGTTAATTTTATAGAACATTAAAGTTATTTTATACACTATTGACATTGTAGTTATGATACACTTATTATTTCTTGTTAATTAGAAAAATTTGAACTGTAAGTTAATTTTCTGTTGCCTAGCAGCTCGGTGATTTTCTTTTTATTTTAGAACAATATTATGTTACATTATCCTCCAATGTAACAAGTTTGTAAAAACAAAAACCATGTTGAATAATTCTTTTAAGAAAAACCGACTTCAACAAAACAAAACTATTCCATAAAAGACTTATATATCGTTTTCTCATGGATGCCATTGTCAGAACTGGACCAAATTGAAATTGAAATGGGACCACACGGGAAGCACCAGCTTTCAAATCGGTTCACCCAGTCGAAAGTTCTGAGGCAATAAATATATAAAAAAAAAAAAAACATACAGTCGAATTGAGAACCTCCTCCTTTTTAAGGCGAAAAAAGGAGGTTCTCAATTCGACCGTATTTATTTATTTTTTATTTTTTTATGTTTGTTCAGCCCTCTCTCCGTTATTTTTGAACCGATTTTGATTATTTCTATTATTATATTTTTTTGTTAGATAGGGTATACCTCAAGGGTGGTCCCATGTCAAGGAAGTCAGGATCTGATGATGGGATCCTCATAAAATTGAGAGAAACCCTCGAAAATTGGAGTAACGAATAGTGTTTCTGTTTACTTTTCATTACTTTATCAGGTATTTGCGTTCAGAAATCGTCATGAGCTTATTTACATAAACTATCAAATTTTATAAAAACTTATTTTGAGTCGGCGCCAAATAATAAAATGATTAATTACCTACGTATAGCCATGTCCATTTCTACGTAGATACATATAAAATTTATATAATTAATCAGTTTGTGGTTTGGCGCCGACTCAAAATAAGTTTATATAAAATTTGATAGTTTATGTAAATAAGCTCAAGACTTAAGAGGTTTATTTATTTATTGCTTTTTAGTTATTTCGTCGGTTTAATTTTTTGTTAAAAAGATTTTTATTTGAAGTCGGTTAAAAAGAGTGTCCTTGGAGTTTCTTGCCTGTTCCTCTCCATAGGATCTACGTTTTGGAATAGGCAACTAGCTTCACGACCGACTTATACTGACTGACTCCTCCTGACAATTCAAAAATACCTACAATGGGTTTACTTGAAATAAATAATTTTGATTTTGATAGTGTTTAAATTTATTTAGGGAAAATGTCGGTGCGACTAGGAACCGGTCGCGGTTGAGTGACACGCAACAATACCAACTTTTGTCATTTGTTGCATATTTCTGAGACCATACCGACGCGACAGTACTGTGGCATATTGCCTTAAGCTTAATTCATTATTTATAACTGCATTTTATATCTATCAGTAGCATTTACGAATAATGATGACGCACGGAATTGGGTCAATATAAAAGATATTGTATACTAGTTATTAGCTCAGACAGAGTGATTCATGAGGAAGTTTAGGTGTATAATTTGTACCCGTGCGAAGCCGGGGCGGGTTGCTAGTAAGTACATAATAATAAATGTACATAACATCTGTGTCGGTACTGGTCATGTAACGAATATTCGCGTAACCAACGTTCGAGCGCTCTCAAGGAAAGAGCCTGTATTGTAGCAGACCAACGCAAATAGCCATAATATCCATGCATACAAATATTGCCGCGCACGCCACGCCGCGCGCCACGCCGCACGCCACGCCGCGCGCCACGCGCTACACACCACACGCCACCCGGCTCGACTAATCGAATTACTAATACCTATGTCTAATAAGCCTTGTTATAAATACATACATGATAGTTCTAGTAGAAGAGACGTGGAAGATCGACCTTCACCTATCTGATAATCAGATGAGGCATATTTTTTATCAAATATCTTTTGTTTATATACATGCCTATGATAGCTTGCCTATCGAAAAGTGTTCAATTTATTTACTATTTTTAATTAAATTAGTTTTCATTTTAGTTTTTATAACCTTCACTCTTTTGACAACCGAAAAAATTTAATTTCAACTGAGAGCTTTCAACATAGAGAATATGCTTTGGTAGGCTTGCCTACTTATTTTTGTTCATGGCTACCTGGCAAGCCGGTATGAACAGGTAAATCAATATAGGTAACTACACCGATCTGATAACCGATAGAAATTGATATCATAAGAAAGATAATTTAATTACAAAATTAATCATATAAGCTTACCTGCGAAAAACCGTTCATAGAATATTATTGCCAGGCTTCGAAGTTTTAGAATCGGAGTAATTTTATTTGTGCGAAAGAGACAGTAGAGCGTCCGAGGTCTGTGTGATAGAGCAGGACACAACGTAGCAGCTGCAGGCGACATGTTCATAGAATGTAATCGAGTGCGCATGCATAATAATTAAATAAAACAATTAATAATAATAATAAATTAAATTTTTAACGATTTTGCCACAGACATTATGCCACCATTTTTTTTATCTTGTGAAAACCCCCATGTGTCGTCGTCACCTCACCGGAGCTAATGGTAAAGTGGTATGTCGGAATCGAACCGACTAAAACCACACGGTGTTCCGTCACAAATGAGTCTATTGCAGGGGACCCGGGCATACCCTAGGAAGGAAGCCTCCGGGAACCCCTGCAGACCTTGGCCGCATGCAGCAGGCGACAGGCATGGAGTACAGGGAGCCTTACTCCCCTCCAGATCAGAGAAGTGCGCGTGGAAGACGTCGCGCCGCCGTCTCGGGCCTGCTTCTGCCAGGGCCCCTAGGCCAGAACATTATGCCACCATGCTTTAATGCAAAAAAAAACATTATGCCACCATGCTGGTCTTCTTTAATGAAAAACAATTTTGAGAACAACATCCGTTAATTAATTTTTTCAATTTTGTAATAAAATTCTAAATAATATTCTATATGCTTTGTAATAAACGGTTTTGATATCGTGAATGTTTTGAATTTTACAATATTTATGTTATTTTTTTATTATACTGATTTTTTAAATTTAAATTTAAGAAAAAAAATAGTTTTTCATTTATTAGTATATTAAATTATTTATTTTTTATATTTATTACATAGTTATAACTACTTATATGTATTCTGTAATAATATAATATTTATAATCGAAATTAAGTTTGTTATTAGTGGCTTCGAAATGATTTTCGACAGTAAATAAACACTTCTCTATATGTAACAGAGCATGCGCACTCGGGTACAGTCAACGGACATGTCGCGTGCAGCAGCTACGTTGTGTCCTGTTCTATCACACAGACCTCGGACGCTCTACTTTCTCTTTCGCACAAATAAATTACTCTGATTCTAAAACTTCGAAGCCTGGCAATAATATTCTATGAACGGTTTTTCGCAGGCAAGTCTATATGGTTGCTTTTGTAATTAAATTATCTTTCTTATGATATCAATTTCTATCGGTTATCAGATCGGTGTAGTTACCTATATTGATTTACCTGTTCATACCTGCTTGCCAGGTAGAGATGGACAAAAATAAGTAGGCAAGCCTACTAAGGCATATTCTCTATGTTGAAAACTCTCAGTTGAAATTAAATTTTTTCGGTTGTCAAAAGACTGAAGGTTATAAAAAAAAAAATATTAAAAAAATTTAATTAAAAATAGCCATGAACACTTTTCGATAGGCAAGCTATCATAGGCATGTATATAAATAAATGGTATTTGATAAAACATATGTCTCATCTGATTTATCAGATGGGGGAAGGTCGATCTTCCACGTCTCCTAGACTATTGCTTGTTACTTGTGTATAATATTATAACTACTATTTTTAAATAAAGTTTATTTCAGAGAAAGAATATCATATTTATTGGTACTTTCTAGTTTCTACCACAGAATAGGGTGTTCTTCATTTACAATACGTTTATACAATACATGCTCATTCATATTACTTTAAAATCAAAAATAAAAGGAATTGGACTTTCATTTTATAATTCTCCATTGTCATACCGTCTCTTTATACTGCAGATTTCTCTAAAATACCTCTCTTTTCCTTACCGTGATTAGTCATTTAAGGACGTTTTGGAGTTGAACAAGAAGGCAAGCTTAAATATATAAAATATTTTAAATAATTATTTTTGCAAAAACCAATTTGTACCTTGGATCAATATGAGCCGACGTGAATTGTCGAACCTTGCAAATATTTTGCTCGCGCTGTATTTGAAAGTCAACGTTGAGATTAATATACACATTAAAAAATCTAACATTCGTTACATCACTAGGTATTAATGCTTTAAAACGTAATGTCAGTACCAAGTACCAAGGTTTTACTTGACTGTGGTTGTTTATAGATCGAGACAATAAATTCAATATTAATATTACGTAATCAAGCGATTAGATCATGCAAATATTGATTTCTAGAAGTGTTGTTTGGAACCGTAGTTGTTAGTGTGAGATCGGAGACATCTATGATGCCAGAAACTGCAGTGAACTTTTACAATTTTTGAAGTGAAAACTTCTTTAGGCACGTTGGACACTTTTGGTATGGGGAAAAAGCACTGAACTCGCGTAACCGTCACGCTCAGGTGACGTACTGACTGCTCCCCTGGGTATGTCCCAGAAGGATACTGGGACATACCCAGGGGAGCAGGTGGCTCCCAAATAATAGGTCATCGGGCAATTTTTCATAATTCCGTCACAGAAAAATTCAATAACAATTTGCCCGACCCAGGAAATGACGTTGGCTCGCAAACATAAACCACCTCATGCCACAAGAGCCCCGAGGCCGAGGCAGCTGCAAACCAAAGATATCACTAAAAAAACTAATACATTTAAATGAATCGCTCAGAATATCATAAATTGATCAATCAGAGCCGAACCAAGTCGGGCGCACATTACTAATCGGCCCGCATCGAGTTATTATGTACTAGAGAAGCCACTCAGAACAAGATACATATTCTGTTTTTATTTATTTGAATTAAAACTAAAAAGCGCTGCAGCGCTAAAACAATAATTTGTAGTCAAATCCTACGGTATGAACAAGCAAGCGTTTACGCTTTTTATCCAACGAACTGCTCCAACGATTTGTTTTCATCGATTTAGCGCTAAGCTACAAAACAGAACGGACAAATAGTTTATACCTAAATAGCTTTATTAGAATTCAAACTCAGTAAATAGTACTTTTAGTAGTAGTTTGCCAGTTTCTATTTTTTGTAGAATGAATCGCGGTATCCTACTTAATATTATAAACGTGAAAGTTTGTGAGGATGTATGGATTTATGGAACTATGGATGTTTGTTACTCTTTTACGCAAAAACTACTGTATGGATTTTAATGAAACTTTACAATAATATAGCTCATACATCAGAATAACACATAGGGTATAATGACTGAAGCGAAGAAATCTAAAAAAACGATTCTGTTATACTCAAGTTAATCATATTAAATAAAGATAAACTAACTCCTGTTGTGAATAGTTGTGATCGTGTAATTCACGTGTTATCTTGTTACAGGTGTTTTAAGTAGGTACATACCCGGTGTCCGTTCTGCGTGTATTTTTTTGTTGATCTATGATGATGTGCTTAGAAAATGGAGTGGAAGTGGAATGATTTTAATTTATTATTATGTGTTGATTTCAGTTAAAGTTTGTTCACTTACCTCACACTATGATCTTTTTTTTCCATCTTGAATGGTTTGTACGCGTTTTTAAAACACAACCAGGCATTTTTTCAATGGTTAAAAGTCAGGCAAATACGTTCGAATGCTGCTGAGCGTAAACTCTGACTGATGTAGTTGCGGTCCATGGACCGCAATTCACGTTACAAACTTTTGCTTTGCTGTGTCTACTCTATACGCTAGTAATAATAACTCAGTGTCGGCCCGTAGGTTTATGGAATATGGATTGTTGATTTTATTATGTTCTAGCTAATTTACACTCGAATGCGTGCGTAGCTGCGCCAGATGTTGTGTAATTCACTCAGTATATTATTATGTAATGTATTAGCCTTCTGTACCTAAACACTGTAATCAATGCCGTGACTAAACTGAACGGACCTATGGATAAAGATGGTGTGCCGTTTGTGTCTGTTATATATAAATAAAGGGTTTTAAAATGGCAATACATCCGGTGCAATGATTCATCAATGCTTTGCTTGAGTACTTGAAGGTGAACAATGTTCGTTAGTGTAAGTTTTCCGGGTTCATATATTCCGGAATATTTCTTATTTTCTGAATCAGGTTCTGAAATATAATCAAAACCTAGTCTGAAGTATAAATTGCTTAGTTTTTATTATAATATAATTACCCTATTTAATGAAAATGATATAAATAACAACGTATTATTCATAGTCAACAGAGCAATTACTGTTATCACAATGAACACGTGTCTGGACACCGTCCCACTACTCACACATTGTCACCACAACTTTACTAATGAGTACTGAAAGCTAACACACATACCTAAGTAGCGTAAACCTTTTTGTTCAGTTTGCTAACTGTTATTTAATTAAATAGGTAGCGAATTACATAAAACTTTGATTAGGGCTGCTCCGTGCGGTTAGCAGGCAAACCCATTCCTCAAGCAGGCAGGCAGGCAGCTTATAAGGCAACACCACAATCTCGTTGAGTGTTATAGTCGCGCAATCACGAAATAAAAACTCGGGTGTTCAAATTTAGTCACAAAGTCACAAAAAAGGAGAAACTAGAATTAATGAATGACAATATTCATAATCAAAATTTAGTATGAATAGCTAGCTAGGCTGAGACGATCGAAATGGATAGCGGGGAATGTCGACCAAACCACGTGACTGCCGGCAGAACAAAGAATGACACTTCAAGCTTGTCCATTTTATCTCATGAGCAAGACATTATGGAAAACTACTTATAATGGCTACGGCATATATCAAAATCCAGGCTGTGGATTGACACCAGCTTTCGATAGCCTTGACCGACGCTTACAGATCCTCTCATCAGAGAAGGTGCAATCTGAGAGCAACAAAACTGTAAAGCTGACTATACCACTTTTATTGTAACAACTTTTAATTTACTAGGTTCAGAAGTAGGTGCGACCAGATCGGTAATAGATAGAACGTTATTAGTGCTACTTAGAGGCTTATAAGATTATAAACAGATATTATATTATCTAACAAATATCAGAAACGTGACCGATGTGTCTCAAAAATGAGCACAGAGTCATGTGCAGATCAAACGAGGTCTTGTATTTTGGACCGTTGATGTTGACTTGCTAACGGAAAGTACGGTTGTGTGTTGATGTGGCACTCAATGCGTAGGTTAGTAAGGTCTAGTGGTGTAACAGTTGTCAAAGTTTTGCGCAGCCAAGGCGACGGCGGCAGTCGCAAACTTCTGCAACTCTGTATTGAGAGTAAACGAGGCACTTGATCTTTAAATTGAAAACAATTAAACTACAACACGCCTTGTAACGACATTGGGCCGTACGCGTACATTCTACAATTATGCAAATAAAAAAATCATCACAAATGGTAAATGTACAATGGTCGGAATTATATTAAGTGTCCAAAAATAAGTTAAGTCACACTTCCATTGATGTACCTATATAGGGTACAGTAAAGCGTACGGTGTTGAATGCTAAGTATGAATTTTTATGTATCGTTAGAGTATGCTTTTTTAGCAACTTTTTTTAATCAAATAGTTTATTGCACATTTTCAAACACCTCCACCCGTCGTTGTTCTGTTCTTCCTTCATTTCCTCCCAGCCGCTTAGGACATCGGCATTGTGAACTGTGCGCTATGGGTGTGCGTGTAGTGCAGCAGAGTTGAAAAATAGGCCTGAGTTAGAAAACATTGTGGAATACAGACAGAGGCTGTTCTGAAATGATCAATGTTTCATAACTAATTTAATCCAAATCCATTAACCGTTTCAGACCATCGAATGCTCTGAAATGCTCAACGTTTTCAATGTGAAATTCTTAATAACATCCTTCAAATTAGTTGTGTAGCAGCAGTACAGACAATCCTAACATACCCATCGAGATATTATACACTAGAGAAGCCACTCAGAACAAAATAAAGTTCCGTTTTTATTTCAATTAAAACTAAAAAGCGCTGCAGCGCTAAAACAACAATTTGTAGTCAAATTCTATAGTATTAACAAGCAGCGCTCGATTGATTTTGAGTTGTAATTTTTTCGCGACCGTAAGGTCCTAAGCGCCGTGATTTTCATGGCGTTTACGCGTGTTGCCCAACGAACTGCTACAAAGATTTGTTTTTACTGCGGTGCAGGGACCGCAGTTCGCGTTACAAACTGTTTTTTCGCGGTGTCTACTCTATACGCACGCTAGTAATAATAACTCAGTGAACATACCTAATAATAACATATTATGTAACGTGCCTCAAAATTTTACAATATTCATTTACTATAATATTCAAAATCTATAAGTAACGTTTAATATAATTTAAAAAGAAGAAATGAGTAGGTTACATTGAGATATTTTGAAATTATCTGAAGTCTGTAGAGAAGGAGAAGACACGATAACCCTGGGGTCCGGTAACCTATTTTACTACCGGGAGGGCGACCAACAGTCTCAAGGTGGTGTCGGGTTTCTTGTTCATAAGTCCCTCATTAACAACGTAATTACCATCGATAGTGTGTCGAGCAGGGTTGTATACCTAACACCAGAATATCAAAGAGATATTCGTTGAAGGTCGTTCAGGTGTACGCACCGAGCTCGTCACACCCGGATGATGAAGTAGAGGCTATGTATGAGGACATTAGTAGGGCCATACATACCAACAAAACTCACTTCACTGTTGTTATGGGGGATTTCAATGCAAAACTGAGCAAGAAGAGGGACGATGAGTTAAAAGTGGGGCAATTTGAGTATGGACAAAGGAACTCCAGGGTACATAGGCTGGCCAACTTTCTGGAGAAAGAGGGGCTTTATGACGAACTCTTTCTTCCAGAAGCCGCCTCACAGGAAGTGGACCTGGATGAGTCCCGATGGTTTCACGACAAATGAGATAGACTTCATTCTGACCAACAAGAAACAGATATTTAATAATGTCTCCGTGATTCACAGAGTAAAAACTGGTAATGATCACCGAATGGTAAGAGGCACATTGAACATAAACGTTAAACTTGAACGGTCCCGTTTGATGAAGTCTACTCTCCGACCAACTCGAGCCCATATACAAAACCTCGAGAGCTTTCAACTGGAGCTCTCAAATCGCTTTGACTGCCTGGAAGATGCTTCTGTGGACGAAATCAATAACAGGTTCGTAGAAACTGTTCATGCGGTGGGGTCTCAGTTCTTTAAGGCCCATCGTACAACTAGACCCCAAAAAACTGCCAGACCACAATCTTAACCTTGTGGCTGAACGACACTCGCTGCGACTGCAGTTTTCCCACATGACGTCGAGGCACATAAGCACCTTAATAGACAAATCCGGAAACCCTTGCGGCACAAATCGCATTAAAGAGGTGATAGAGCGGAACAAAGGCGCTCGCGAGAGACATGTCTACTGGACAAAGCCAGATGCCAGACGAAGCTAAAAAGGGAAGATGGCAGTATAGCTTCATCCAAAGCAGATTTAAGCAGTGTTAAGGGAGATTGAAAGGTTCTATGGACAGCTCTACGATGCGGTCTCCAAATCTGTTAGCAGTGGAAGACCCAAGAGCCAAACTAACCCGAAATTATACCGAAGATATTCCGGATATCAGTCTGTACGAGATTAGAATAGCCCTGAAACATCTCAAGAACAACAAGGCGCCGGGCGACGACGAAATCACATCAGAGACTCTGAAAGCGGGTGGAACACAAGTACTGAAAGTCCCTCAGAAGCTCTTTAACTCTGTCTTGCTTGAAGGTACAACGCCAGAGGCATGGAACAGAAGCGTGGTGGTGCTGTTCTTTAAGAAGGGTGACAAAACTTTATTGAAGAACTATAGACTCATCTCGCTTCTGAGCCATGTTTGTAAGGTGTTTGCGAGGGTCATCACAAATCGTCTCGATCGCTGACTTGACGACATCCAGCCACCAGAACAAGTCCGTTTTCGAAACGGCTTCAGTACCATAGACCACATCCATACGCTTCGGCAAGTTATACAGAAGACCGAAGAGTATAACTTGCCATAATGTCTAGCGTTTGTGGACCATGAGAAAGCCTTTGATTCGATTGAAACATGGGCTGTGCTTGAGTCTCTCCAGCGATTCCAAATTGACTACCGGTACATCATTGAAGTATTTGTACAGCAATGCCACAGTGTCAGTCTGAGTACAGGAACAGAATTCGAAGGCGATTCCTTTAAGGAGAAGCGTAAGACAGGGAGACGTCATATCTCCGAAACTATTTCCTGTCACTTTAGACGACGCCTTCAAGCTCCTGGAATGGCAAGGGCTTCGCATCAATATTAACGGCGAATGCATTACTCACCTTCGGTTTGCCGAAGATATTGTGGTCATGGTGATATCGATGGAAGATCTCAGCACGATGCTCGGTGACCTCAATAGAGTCTCCCAGCGGGTAGGCCTTAAGATGAACATGGACAAGACGAAAGTTATGTCGAATGTCTATTTGGTGTAACTCGGATGGGCAGCGTTTGGGAAACTCCGCTGCATATTTTCGTCCAAAATTCCTCAGTGCCTGAAAACAAAGATTTTCGAACAGTGTGTGTTATCAGTGATGACATATGTATCCGAAACGTGGTCTCTCACTATGGGCTTGATAAACAAGCTCAGAGTCGCTCAACAAGCTATGGAAAGGGCTGTGCTTGGTGTTTCTCTGCGCGATCGAATCAGAAATGAGGAGATACGCAGACGAATGAAGGTTACCGACATAGCCAGCCAGGGTCAACAAATTGACGTGGCAATGGGCGGGCTAGCACGTGGAACGGATGGTCGATGGGCCCGAAAAGTTCTTCAATGGAGACCACGGATCGGAAAGCGCAGCGTAGGACGCACATTATCGCGGTGGACAGACGACCTGGTAAATGACGTAGGTGGATGCAGGCTGCCTCCAACCGGTCTTCTTGGAAGTCATTAAGGGAGGCCTATGTCCAACAGTGGACGTACTATGGTTGAAATTATGATGATGATAAGTTATGAAATCATGAGCGTTTCAGAACAGCGTCTGTCTGTAATCAACAATGTTTTCTTCTCACAAGGCTCAACCATTTAGAAACGGGCGGTTATAGATCGAAACAGGCAGATATGATATTATGTATGTTATCCAAATTTTTTTCTTTAATAATTTTACATTTGACAAAGCAAACTATTGCTGCGGTGACTCTGTGTATGTTGATCTAAAATTTTTAATTAAAATAACCTAATTATTTATAAAATCGACGATTTCGAATAATTGATGATGAATTTTATGAAATAAAGATATTGATTTTTCGAATTATGCATGCGGGACATGCAGGACTATTTTACTAATTATTGCAAAGCAGGTCTACATTTGGCATTACGGGACGGTCCCGCAGAATGCGGTTGGCCGCTTTAGGATAGTTTAGAAGGCCTATTAATACACCAAAATAATACAAACACCATTTTAACGTTACAATCTTACCCATGTTTACCAAAAGAAAATAAATTGAAAATATCTGTGCAAAACTAAATACGAAATCATATTTTGAGTACCGTACGTCACGCTGAACGTTACTTCTATGCCCCGTAAACGTACACTTTGTTAGAAGAGCGTAGCTCATCTTCAAAGTCAGATCAAATACTGATTGGCATTTATGAATATGAATTGAATGAATGACTATATACATGTGACTGTAACGTATTTTTCTCTTTCACTTTATATTATGTAAATATCTATACCTTTTTAGGGTTCCGTACCCGTAGGGTAACCAACGGGATCCTATCACTAAGCCGCTCTCCGCTCTCCGTCCGTCCGGCAGTCTGTCCGTCTGTCAGCGGGCTGTATCTCATGATGCGTAATAGGTAAAAAATAAATAAAATCGTTGAAATGTTTCACAGAATGTGTATTTCTCTTGCCGCTATAACAATAAATAATAAATTTAAAATTAAAAGGAGCTCCCCTACTAGAAACGTGTTTTTTTTTGCTTGATCTATGCGCGAGTTCGACCGTTCTTGTTTTTTGTGCGGTATCCAACTCTGATGAATACTTGCCTAACATAGACCTAAGTAAGTATTTGTCTTTAGTTTTCTGGTCGATTTATTGAGGTTTTAATTTTCAAATTAGCTCTGGCCACGAGCTCGCTGTCTCTGGCAAGCTGAAAGTTTAAGGAATTTGAAGAGGAGTAACCTCGCTTTTCTATGTGCTGCTTTGTTTAAATATATTCCTATAAATGAATATGTGATGAAATTTCTAAGGGCAACGTAAAGAGCCTAACTTGTTTGGAACACTTTTGAATGGAATTGTTTTTAGATAAATGCCTTGTGCCTGTTGTTGTTTGGAAATATGATTGATTGTTGTGTGCCTTAAGCCGCCTTAAGGTATCCATATTAATGTTAGTAGCCTATCGTAACAGCCTGACCCTGCAGCAGTCCTTGAATTGTGTAAACTTAACAAGTGACGCATCTGGTCAATCCGGAATCCGTCCTTGCTTGCTTGGCTCACAAGGCACGATATTTCTCCACGCTACTTTGATACTTGCTATGCCTATACTAATGCGATATAAAATCTGTGTGAGAATGGTAGAAATTGCTAGTAAATTTAACAAATGAAATCTTGACAAAAGAGTATAACGACTGTTATCCTATCTTTATTTATCATTTATGTTTCTCTTTAAATTGTTCTTTTTGTACCGATAATGAGATAACATTAGAACTGATTTCTACAACATAAAATACGTAAATGTGGATGATGTGATAGGTACTGTCCCATTCATTGGTAAACCGTCAACTATCAGCGTCCATGACACGGTAGGGTTTGTTGAAGTTTTATCACAAATAACACTGTGACTAACGGATAACCTATCGTTTAATACAGAGACTGATGGTTGCATGATATTAATTGCATAAAATTTGGTTATTATGATTTCTATAACGTGCAACCAACAGTCATGACTTTTGAGTGAACGTATAGTGGCATTTTGTCAATAACCCGTCAGTCAAGGCGTTTGTATCTATGATTGCTACAATTAGCAACTAGTGACATAATTACGGAACATTTCATGACTCAATATTTCTACCATTTGCAAGATACGCAAAGTCGCTCTTAGTGTTTCTTTGGGCATTATTGCTTTTCGCATATACATAGGTATCTTATTTTTACCACAATCAAAAAGTTATCAAAACACGCATCTTTCATGCGAAAATAGGTCGATGGTAACTACGAGACTCATCATATTGCAATGATCCCACGATTAAAGTTTTTACATAGGTATATTTTTTTTATGGCAGAATTAATCTCAATTTGCAATTAATTCTCAATTCGAATTTTTTTATACAATATTGGCGGTAATTGGATACGAACAAAAAAGCTTTACAAAGTATTTCTAAACTGCAAAAAGTCAGCTCTAAGGACGTTACTCGAGCCCGCGACTGCCGTGACAGCCACTGTCAATAAGTTTTGAGGAAAACAAATCACACAACATAATGATGTACATCATTTTATTGTATGATGCATAATATAATGATGTGCTCCAAAAGTGCGTTTCCCAAGAGTAATATGACCTTTTGTGATAATTATGTTTCCATTTCATGAAAGTTAATTTCAGTCTACTGTCCCTCAACTATAGTAGTAGTCCCTATAGTTTTGCTTCCCTCTAATGTTACAGCATAAACAAAGCTCCTGAGAATGTAAGCTCCGAATTAGTTTATTGTTAGTGCCGAACGTTCTCTTTACATTGAGATGCTAAGGGAGGTCCGGTACCGCACTCTCCGTAGGTGAGCTCAGTGCCCTCTAACCTAGTAACTTCACTGCACTTTAATAGATTGGTCTTTGTACCTTACTTATTAGGCAGACAGTTACAAAACGGACAGCTATAAAATATTGTATCTAGTTAGGTGATCCGCACCTGCATTATTCACTACGTGATTACGTTAATTATAAAACGAGCACTGGCTCACCTAACCACACCTGTTGGTGGTAATGACGCTCACTGACAACGGAACTCTATGTGCAGGACATAAATATCTGTCGGTCAGCGTGCCGGTCGGTCGGCTTGACACTGCCCCCTTCCCCCCACTCCTTCCCACGCGCACTCATAACCATTTACTTGTTACAGCGGACGGCACATTTATGTGAGTCTGTTGGTGGTTCGACCTCCGCAAACAGTTAATAGATGTTAGGTGCAAATCGAAGCGATTGTCTCCAACATCCGATTGATTGAACACATATCTATCTGAGGCTGCTACGTGTCAACAATTCAACATTAAATCAAATCTCGTTCTGCGATCTGCAAAGATTCTTTTTATTTTAGCCTTGTGGAATACAATGATTATGCATTTCCGCCGTTAGCTAGTTCCTAATGGTGTACCTACTTAAACTGAGTGACAGACAGCCCATTACTACTCATATCGTCTCCTATGAGAGTAACTCATACCTTATTATTGATAATCTGTTTCCTTAAAACGACTTTGAAGTATCTCGAGTGTGATCGGGCGTCCGTCGGTCAGATAATAATTTGTCAACCTTTGTCTTTGTGCTTTGTGCTATACATATTATCCATATTAGCACGGTTAGCCTGTTCAATCAGCCACATTAATATTCAAAAGATACGAATACGATTTACATGACATATAATGCATTTAAATTCTTAAAACTAAGTAACTTACAGGTTCACGGAGGTGTTGAGCACTTTTATATTGCTACGTCATTACTTGACCAGCGGTACGCATCTTCTCGGTTAACATTTTTTTTATTCTGGAATAATAGTGACGGTCGAAGGAGAGGACCTGTGGTTGGTGCAGTTTAATCCAGTGGTTAGGACCTGACTCTAGTCTGTCCAGTAGTACAGGTTTCGGGTTCCTCTTTGGAAGTCTTACGTTTTGCTTACGGACCTTAAAATTTCGTTATCCGGTATTCGTTGCGTCTCGCAAAATTTCTCTCTCGCAAAGTGTTCAGGATTGCACATGCCGTGGGCTCGGTTCGTTAAAGAAGCCACAACGGGTTATAGATGACATGGGTGATGGTGTCCTGTGCGTTTGCGTCAGCTTACGGTAAACAGTGTGTCCGAGAGTACCATTCTCTCTCACCGTTAATTTTACACCGATAAATGGCTACGTTCTGTCTATCTCCATTTCAAATGTGAATTTAAGGTTCTGGTGGATGTAATTTGAGTATCTTACAAATTGCTCCACTCCCTTGCTGTTACTCTTCCTGAAATAAAAGACATTGTCAACGTTCCTGACAATCGGTACTTAATACTTACCTTACATATCTAACACATGACATCGACGACTGCGCGCCTCGCGCTAGCTGTTGTTTAATACTGGAATGTTGTGTATACGTGAGCTACAGGACCTAAACATAGTACCGTAGACCCGTTAAGGGATTGCAGTAGAAATCACGGATAGACAAAACAGATTGGTGCATGCGAGAGGTGACGCCGACAAACTACTAACTCCTAATAAATGCTCGGTGATGATGTGTACGTCGTGATACGTCGGAAAAAACCAGCAAATTGTGTTCGAAGTACGTCAGTGCACCCACTCTTAAAAGACTGCAATTCGTAGTAACTTGCGTCTTACTGCGAATTCGTTTGAAGGGCAGAGGCTTGGAAGCGATGACCGCAGAGAATGCCAGAAGGTCGAGCCGTAAAACAAGTACTGGTTTCAAATGGCCAATGTGTACTTAACTAAGTAAACAAGATATGTTTAAGCAATCAACTTAAAATTAATTTATCACCCAATCAAAAAATGAGCTCAAATAAGTCCCTACCACCGTCCGTTGTTAAGGATGCCAGCGATTCTGTAAGTCTGTACTACAATACCGGGAATAATGGTAGACGAACATGGACCTATGCTAATACTACAATTCCTTGTTGTTTTTGTCGCACTCAGTACCTTCCACATCATAACAATGTGGCGATGCCACAATGTTCAGCCATTAGATAACAACATTATATGCAATTTCAATGCATACTCTGTTTTGTGATCTCTATGTCTTCTAATTCCTTGTAATTGTTTGATTTCCTTTTGTAATTGATTGGAAATGGACCAAACAGTGTAAGTCTAACCCGGATTGGTCAAACGCCGATTCATAATATCCAATTTGCAGAGCGCAAGTTAGTGCGCTAGCTGACATCTACTCTGTACTTGCTCACACGATGGGAGCTAGCGCGCGTGTAAACGCAACAAGAGGAAAACGGAAAGAGCCGCGGGTGTCGCGTTCTGTTGCTTTTACACGCACGATCTTTCCCTCGCTCTTTCCTGTGTTTGTTTATTATGGCGGACGTGAGGTCGTGGACTAAAGAATTAGTTGTCGAATTAATTAACATTTATAAACCTTTTCCTTGCCTTTGGAAGATTAAATCGGAAGACTACAAAAAATAAACATCTCAAAGAAGTCGTTTACAAAAAAAATATTGAACTTTGTAAAGAAAAAGAATTCACAGATGTCAACGATGCAAACGAGCAGACGGGTCGCCTGATGGTAAATGACTAACAAGACACAGGAGTCACAAGTGCGTTGCCGTCTTTAAGGTGGGAGTAGGGGAAGAGGGGAGAAGAGCGGGAAGAGAGAAGAGGTGGGAAGAGGGAAGGGTTAGGGCCTTTGGTAACCTTATCCACGGGGCGAAAAGCAATGCAATCATTGCTTCACTGCCGGTTTTCCGTGAGGCCATGGTATCACTCCGGTCGAGCCGGCCCATAAGTACCGAAGCATGGCTCTCCCACGAACAAACCTTACACCTTCTTTATTTCTGTTCCCGTCAAAATGTAACACGCTTTTATTTAAAAAAAATAGGATATAATGTACCTATAAAATGGTATATTTCTAATCAGAATTAAATTATTTTCTTTCTTTTTATTAACAAGTACTTAACAAAAAACTACTTTAAAAAAAAAAAAACATTATTTTTATTTTTTATTTTTTAGTATTTATGATTCGGGATTTACTACATAAACATGCCCCAGAGGTCCATCGTAGGGGGATAAGGGCTTCAGTACAACAGGGTTCGCCCTGGTACCCTGAGGCGCAACGTTAGCCATATGACATGTTTGTACACCATCATACCATTCAGCGCTCGGCACGTGCTCACCTTGGCAAATAGAATTCACATTCATAACAAATGGAACGAATCTGTTGGGGTTGCACATGGATATAATCTAGGAGCAAAGTACTCATCAAGGGGAATCAAACGGGCCCAAACTCGATGCGGTTACGCCGTTATATTACGGAGATCCTATGGCCACCTTCCAGCTTCATCATCAAACCCTGGTTACCATTTAGGACCAAAGTACTCGTCAAGACGAATCAAACGAGTCCAATCCAAACACGATGGGATTGTGTCGTTTTATGACGAACTTCCTATGGCCACCTTCCAGCTCCATCATCAGACCCTGGATACCATCTAAACACAAAGTGATGGGGTTGCGTCGTTTCATTACAGAGTTTCTATGGCCACCTTCCAGCTCCATTATCAGATCAGCTCCAAGTCATCATAATATTGCATTGTCACGCGATATACCTATGCGCGCAAAATTTCAGCTCAATCGGAAACCGGGAAGTGTATCCAATATAACTTGCAAGATTTGATTACAGACAGACAACGGGACAAGTGAAACTAAATAAAAAGCTTGTAGTAAAAGCTTGTAAAAAAACATGACAAATGATTGGTCTGCCAAACAAATTTTGTTCCCCTATTTTGCCACCTTCAAGGTTTATTTTCGGGATAAAAGTAGCCTATCTATGTCTTTATTTATACCAAAATGCATCAAATTTGGGTTCAGTGGTTTTGGCGTGAAAGCGTAACAGACATACAGATAGAGTTACTTTCACATTTATTATATTAGTATGGATGTATTATCTATTATTCATTTATTTTCATGCACATTCAATGTGTCGGTGTGTTAGACAAGGTTTATATGTGCTCTTGTTGTGCAGGTGGCCGGCGAGGACGAGTTGCAGCTGGACGAGGAGATGGAGCGCGTCGTGTGGGGCGACACGCCCGCACGTTTCCCCGCCGCTACCGCCGCAGAGCCGCTCCGCGACGATGCCGCGCCGCCGCCCTACTCACAGACACTTGGTAAGGAAATGCGGAACGGTTTACCTCGACCTCGACGGTCACGGCCCCAACTTGTTATCTTTCCCTGAGTTAATTGCACGTAACTTAAGTGCGTGTAGCGCTCACCGGCCGCAGGGCCCGAGTGCGGTGCAGAGCACTCACTCACGTGATTTGTGTACAGATGGCGGCGGCGGCCCAGGCAGCTCGGCGGTGTCACCGGCGACGCAGCTAGCCAGCGCGGCAGTCTCCGAGCCACAGGTGAGCCCACGCCGCCGACACGACAGTACTATGACTGTACCCTCGATCGATACGAGCATTGTTTTCAAGGACAGGTGGTAGCATTCTCGGTGCCTGTGCCAGTACGGCACCGGTACACCACGTAACAACCTGAATCGACACGCTCAAACTTTATCGACAGATGGAATATTTTAGTAGAGATAACGATTTATGTAGCTAAAAGGATCGGTCCTTCGGTGCACGCCGGCTCGGCCACAGCACTGTACGCTGCTAATGTATGAAGATGGCAGCTGCGGATGCACTAGACGTAAGAGAGTATTGCTAGGGTACAGTAGCAGTTAGGTGTTGCATGTTAACACCATTCAAGTATGCACTGGTGCGTAGATATCTGGCGCGACGTCCGGCTCCGCGTCGGGCGTGAGCGCGGCCAGCGTGCGCGACGACCCGCGCCACGTGCAGTTTGACGGTGACAACGACGCCGCCTCCGAGCCACTGGACGACGCAGATGACGAGCGCCGCAGCCAGCGACACGCGTGAGTACCTACGCACACACTTTACACAACTCACTATCTAAACTCAAAGGTTTTTTGCCCGCGCCATTGTTCTAATAGCTTCTGAGGTCTGGGAAAGCGCCGGGGATTCTCTCATACAATTAATTCAAGAAAATGTATACCACAGAATTGAAAATAAGTTTCTCAGTTTTGTGATATACCTACCTACCTCCACGGAGTTTTTGTTGAGCTGTTTATAGATTTTGCGTTGTAGTAGGAAACATACCTACGTTTGACTTATTTCAAAATGGATTTACTTATTGAAATTACGTACGTTACGCTATAACGTAACGCCTAAAAGCTGTCTGAACTTTGATTAGTGCAACTGTTTAGTTGTACACATGTACATATACATCGTTTGTTCGCTAAGTTTTAATAAGATCTAAGCGGAAGAGTTCAATTTAAATTGAAAAGAAATACGTTGCTTTTCATGGCCGATATGAAAATATTATTGTAACGTCTAGAAATAGTACTAATCGTCGGTGCCGAGGGACTCGCGAGTCAACGCCTCGGCCACGACATAAGGCGTCCTGCGGCGCGGAACGTCTTGCGACTGGCGTCGCTATACCACGATTCGCCAGTGGCGGCGGCGTCTGCGACCGCGTCGGACGTATTCATAATATCTTTATCAAAAGTGGCACGAACCTGCCTAGAATGAAATTCCTTTTTGCTGAAGATATTTTAAAGGCAAGGCAAGGAGTAAATCCCGTTAATAAAAACAGAAGGAATGTGGCGAATTCAAGTCTTTATACAATGAATACAGGCAATACCGTTGATACATTCGATTATAAACTTTCGTAAATAGACGAAGATATAGTATACAACTTAACTATAACAGTGCATATAAAAAATAAAGTAAATATTAAAAATCTAAAAAGTACACTAAAAACCTACTTCATTAATACATTAAAAAAATAAACATTATGAACGACTACGGTAATAATGAAAGTTTCAATAAAGTTTAGGAATGAAGCATCCGGTACGCAGCCCAGTATGACTAGTATTTGCTGCAATCTTGTTTATTTGCCAGCCACCGCAATCATAATAAATAAAAAAAAAGAAGGTAGTCAATCTAATAGGTCATATCCGTCACTGTCTGTAATATAAGCGTAAAATCTATTGTCACCGCACACGAATATTAGTGTTTGGCCATAAACATACCTACCCACTTATTTGTGTTTTCTAACTTTTTTTTTTGTGGAGTGTATTTTGTACCTACTATTATTATTGAATTGTAAATAGTGTCGATTGAATACAACGACGAATGTTAGTGTACGAACAAATCTTTCTGGTTTTTGTTACACTAATTAGTTTAGAAAAGAAAATGTTAACTTTGTAATTAAATTTAAAAAAAAAAACTGCAAGAGAGCTGCATCACCGCGCGGCGGCAAATACAAAATTATTTAATCAAGACGCTCGATGCTGAATTTGTCCGCCACAGTAGCCGAGCATTCGCCAGATTCCTTTCTCTTTTTAACCGACTTCAAAAAGGAGGAGGTTCTCAATTCGATTGGTATTTTTTTTTATGTATGTACACCGATTACGCTGAGATTTATGATCCGATTTACGTGATTCTTCTTTTGTTTGATGTGGAATAGTTGCCATTTGGTCCCATAAAAATGTAACATAGTTTGGCCCAGTAGTTTTTTTATGAACATTTTTGTTTACGTATACCTTAGATTATATAGGTCCAGATACCGTGACCAGTACAAATCTCACCGTTTACTTTGAAGCCACTTTTTGGAGCGAACCCCGCCCAACGCGAGTACAATACGTGCGTACAATATTTGTGCTTGTGTGCATGACGGTTTTACTACCAGCGCATAGAGGTTACCCCAAAATTTAGGGACTTTTTTATTAAACATAATATTTTTTTAAAATGTAATATTAAATAAAGACATTTTAAATATATTTAAATGTGTTACAAGTGTTCTTTTACTTTTTCTAAAGCTTAGTAGGATAACAAATTATTCTTATTATTAATTTATTTGATCAAATAACATGCGTTATATTTCAGTCACTGTCATAAATGAGACACGATAGTTATTCTATTATTTCTCAGCGGCTTGAGGCACCAGGAAAAGAAGAAACGAATTATTAGGAACTATTTATTTATAACAATATTTTTTGGTTTGTTTTTCAAGACTTTTTTTTGGAGTTTACTCCTAAAGAATTGATTTTGGTATGAAAAACATTTGAAAAGTAAAATTTTGTGATCGAAGGACAGCGTAACGCTTTAACGCTTTGTTGAATTGTAGGACGAGACGGCAAATTAAAAATAATTAATTTTTCAATTCGGTTGTATTAGTTTGTTTTGGGATTAACTAAAAAACCAGTCGGTTTCTAGGTACTTGCAACACCGGCAGGCAAATATATAAAATAACATGTATTTTTAGGCATCTGGACCTATATATAATCTAAGACGTGGACGATGTAATTTTAGTTTGTGTACGGCTTTTTTAGGAGTTTTCATTTAGGTTGATTATATATTATTATTAACCCGTGTCCCGATAAGTGGGTCTTAGACTACCTGTCATAGAAGCGGAGCGAGCATGCGGAATAGGCCTACGCATAGCTACTTAAAAAAAAATACTATTTAATACATGACAAAAAAAAGCAATGAAATGTTATAGTCTACTTGATGTAATCTAAAAAAATCCTACTGTAGTTTACAGAACAAACTGTTACAGACACTAAAAAGTAAAAAATAAAAAAACTACGTTTAAAAAAACCGACTTCAAAAACTAAAAAGTATAAAATAATAAAGTATTAGGTTTGCATAAGAGGTGCATTAAATTAAATCTTTATTAAGTTATTTTATACTTTTTAGTTTTTGAAGTCGGTTTTTTAAACGTAGTTTTTTTATTATTAACGGGATTTACTCCTTGCCTTGCCTTTAAGTCGCAGTCGCAAGACGCTACGCGCCTCAGGACGCACCGCAAGACGCATCCGCCCGATGTCGTGACCGAGGCGTAAACCAGTGCAAAAGACACGCAAGCACGCGTCAGCTGGCACCGCCCCGCGCCACCGCGCCTCCCACTCGCCTGCCGTGTTCTTTGTAAATGTGTATAATCGCCTGACCGTGAACTTTTCAAGGACCAAGCAACAATTGACCAGAATTAATGTTCAACATTGTTGTGTAAGTTTATCAGGCGGTGAAATGGGGACGCCTCGACAACAATGCGGGTGCACCGTTTCACGTGCACAAATATTATTTCATGATTGCTTGAGTCATCCGAACTCATCACCAACTACCACAGATTACTGAGTAGTTACTACGTAAACTAGTGACAATGACACGATAAGTAGGTATCGTATAACTAGAGCTGGAATCAATGAATATTACCTACATATTATGAATTTTATAACAAAGACTGGACGTGTCTGTGATGAAATAGTCTCCGTTACAATAGTCATCCGTTCGCACCATTTTCAACTTCTCTTTACTCCATGCTGAGCCAGAGGTCGTGGGTTTGATTCCGACTTAGAACCAATAATTGTGTGATGAGCACGACGATCATTTGTTCTGTGTCTGGGTGTAATTTATCTATAAAGTGTATGTATTTAGTCATATACATATAAGTATAATAATAATAATTTATTGCATAAAGTTAACCATACAATAAGTAGAGAGACACACAGTTACTTCATTTAACAATAGTAGTATTACGTAGTATGGAAGTTATAGTGCGAGTGCCCGCCGACAGTTTGTTGTGGCCTAAAAAATTTATACATACAGTTTAAAAGTTATTCAAAAGAGAATTCTATCGGAAGCGCGATTACAAGGTTGTCGGACAAAAATGTTGGCACATTAAGGGTGTCTACCAACGTAATTATAAAAATTTTCGACTTGAAAAAATTTAATAATACACACCAGATACTTTCAGAATAACTTCATAAAAATATTTAGAATAATGCTAATTGTATTATCCGACAACTAAAAGTTTCCCATTTTCTAGTCTGACGCCTGGAAATTGTTGGATTCACGATGAACAAAAATTTATTACTATCACTTTTTTTTAATTTTCTTTTTTAATGAAAATATGGAATGTAAAAAATAATTTGTCCGACAGTCAAAGGTGTCCCTAAGCGTGGAATAAGAAAAAAATGTTTTTGTATGTTGTTACTTCTTGTGTGCTGCGCAGTTTCTGTCCCTTAAATATTTTGAACAGATCGGCTGTTCAAAATCAAAACCTAGTAACACATGATTACAAAAATGTTCAGGAAACCCAAAAAAAACAGGTAAACCACTTTGATTGTTTGCCCTGATTGAACCGTTAAAGTTGGAGAGTTATGGGTGTTGGATCAAAATATGCGTTATAGAATCGGCTACAATTGTCAATATTCTAAATTGCAAAGTGTATAAATAGTAAATAATATAATTGCAATACTTCATAAAAACATAATAATCAATAATGTTTCAAATTTGGAAAAGCGATGAAGAAAGTGCAGAAGAAAGTAATGATGAAAAAAAAAACTTTTGTACCATTTCTTGATTATTTTTAATTTACTTTGTAATAAAATTGGCTTCATATTCACTACTTAGAATTTTTTAACAACTACTTTTGATTTCTTGGCGGATGGGGGTAGCATGTGGCTATTATGTGGGCACAAATAATATAGGGTATATAAAAGAATAAGCTACAACAAACACCAATCACTGTGTGCAAGGATATTTGCGCCGACCTGTTTTTCTGTCCGACTGCAGATTGGTTCCTATATATTTGTCCGACATTTTTAATACGTATTCAATTATTGTTTATATATAAAAAAATTCTTTGTCCGGCAAGCATTCATAAAGTTTTGTTCATCGTGAATCCAACAACTTCCAGGCGTCAGACTAGAAAATGGGAAACTTTTAGTTGTCGGATAATACAATTAGCATTATTCTAAATATTTTTATGAAGTTATTCTGAAAGTATCTGGAGTGTATTATTAAATTTTTTCAAGTCGAAAATTTTTCATAATTACTTTGGTAGACACCCTTAACGTTCCAACATTTTTGTCCGACAACCTTGTAATCGCGCTTCCGATAGAATTCTCTTTTGAATAACTTTTATTAAAAAACTGTATGTATACATTTTTTGGGCCACACCAAATTTACATCTTTGAAATTAATTATAGTAAAAACGCCCCCATATCCAGTTTCCATATTTGCTGGGTGTGGTAGACTGGACATAATGAAGCCACAGAAAAAGTTTCCACTTTCTGCCGGTGGGCACTCGCACTATTAATTATATGAGTCCCCTGATCTTCAAACTAGGATTTCCTGTTTTTCGAGAATCAGTGGTTCCGCATTGCACAATGCATTAAAAGGAATCGTTGATAATAGTTCCTTAGGAATAATGCTTGGTTAGGTTGGGCAATGAATGGGTCATATGCGTTTATGTGTGTGTGTGTGTGCGTGTGTATGTGAGTGTCGGAGTATATATGTGTGTTTGTCTATGAGTGTATATATCTACACCTGTCTTGGCAAACTACAGTAGGTTCTCTGTGTCGTGGTAATCAAGACCGTGTACCTATTGTTCAATTTTAATTTTTACTTTCAGCCTTGTCTGGTGTTGTAAGTTTAGGATCTTATGTAGTTTGATGTAGATTCTTGCACTAAGATACTCGAGGTTTCTTCTACCAAAGGTTGTCATGAAATTGACTATAGGACACGGAGGTCTGGGTTTTCTAGCAATGTTTGTGAAGACAACATCCGTTATATGCACGGTTTTGTGTCGGTGGAGACTAGCTCGTAACATATAAAGCTGTTTAACCGTGAGACATGCCGCGTCTTTATAAAGTTGGTTGGTAGGATATCTGTAGGGTTTCCGAAGCATGACTTTGAAAACCGCTCTCTGAGCACGCTCTAGGTCGATGAACCTAGTCTTGGTAGATCCTCCCCAAATTGGGATGCAGTAGGTGATAATCGATTCGCAAAGTGAGGTATAAACCACTTAAGAATAGGAAGGTCAGTAGAATTCCGGAGCTTTTTGATGACTTATATGAATTTCCTAACCCCTGCTGTTAAAATTTGTATTGTTCATACCAGTTTAGGCAATGATCAAGGGTTACCCCCAAATATTTTGTGGAGGAGGTTCTGGTTAAGACGGGACATGAACATGGGAGACTATTGTTTGGACAAGTATGGGCTTTGACTGTAATCGAATCTTCAGCAGGTTGACCAGCTGCATTGATTGCGAAGGTTAGGTAATAGGTTTTTTCAAAATGTAGTGTCAGCAGATTATGCGCAAACCAGCCGATTGTCAGGCCTAAAGCTTGTTCAGCCGAGATTCTGGTCTGAGACCAAGTCTTACCGTAAACTCGTATGGCAGTGTCATCAGCGTACGAATAGATTTAAGAATTTGGCAAAGTTCGTTGAGGTAAATCGTAAAGAGAGTAGGGCCCCAGATGCTCCCTTGGGGAACCCCACACCGCACTGCAACTTCAGTAATGGTATGTGAGCCAATATGAACGCATTGTGTGCGGTCTTTCAAATAATCACTGTAAATCTGTAAGGCATCTCCCCTGACACCTACCGATTCAAGTTTAGTAGTTTAGTATGTTTATCAGCAGTCTAGTTACTATAGTACTAGTTTGGGATCAGACGGACGGGTGTGGTGGTCGAGTGTCAAGGTGTCGCTAAAGTTATTATAGTTATAGTTATTATATCTAGCCAGTATTTATGGTATACTAGCAACCCACGCCGGATTTACACGGGTAGTAAAGCAAAGGTATATTGATTTCTTCTGACATCTTCAACAATCATCGCCATAGTTCAGCCATTTTATACAAAACCTTAGTGAATTATACAGTTGAACGTTCCTCATGAACCACTCCGTCTATTGGTGATAGATAACCGTATGAAAATCCGTTTGGTAGTTAGACGCAGCGGGGAGACTGTTTTATAATATGTAATGAAGTCGATGATTACTGAGAATAAGCAGAAAGGCCATCAGCTCTATATTATTCGACAGTTTAACGGAAAAAAAAAGACTTTTTTTTTACCTTTCCAATGATATCTCGTTTCCAGTACATTTTTCGTAATATGTGCCCAAAGCTTGTTTGCTCTTCATTAAATTATCTACAAGATGAGACCTGTTCTAAGTTGCTAAGGGCTTTGTTTAACAGCAAATGAAGGTCAAAGTTAAAAAAGAGCGTTTTTTCAACATTTAATAACTTTGAAAGGAACGGAACGTACGAACGTACGTAGAAGTCTGAAACTTTCTGAAATTGAAGCTTGTTGGTGAAATTAAAAAGTGCTATAAATTCCGGCGAGATCGGTTTTAAATTATTAACGAAAAAAATATCGTTTAGCCTTTATTACAAAATGCGCCATTTTTTTTCTAAATTACTAAAACTAGTCGGACCAGCTTAGAAAATTCAAAAATCATTTAAGTTTATGGGCCCGTTGGAATTTTTAAGAAATACCTATCGATTTTTACCGATTTTTTAACGATATTTACCTTTTTTACGCGACGTATAAAACTATATACCTATCTTTTTTATTTTTCAAATAACCGCTTTTTAATATCTAATTTATTTAATAAGAGACTACTGACTGCTTTCCAAAAATATTCTCAGCTATTTTTACTATTTTTCTCCTGTGATTCTACTATTTTTGTCCTGTCCCGTGAAGGGACGTGGGAGGGAGATTTATTTTGTTAAATATAGCGCCTAATCCGTTATCTCGCCTACGCTATAAATGACATAACACTTTGTGAATATTTGTCAATGTTACGTACTATTAGGTATTCTGTGATATTACTTAAACACTAAAGTTTAAATAATGCCCCTACTTTAATAGGTAATAAGTGTTTGATTACCAAAAAGTTTACAAGTTGTAACAGTTACAGGGTTGTACAGAGTAGGTACCTAAACACAAACAATCGTACCGATGTAAGGAGAACCTGTTAGTGTTACATTACTTGGGACACCCTGCACTCTGCAGTCCAACTTCGTTTTAGACGCGTAATTATTGCGCAACTCGCCATAGTTATTGTTTTTTTAAATACTTGTTGTAATAATTGTTTACAGTGTTTACACGTGTTTCTATCAGTTGTGACCGTTTGGTCGTAACGAGGGCGCGCGTGCCCCGCCCAAATCGCACTTTTTTTCCTACAAAATCTATATTGGTATATTGTTGTGTCGTGTATCCGACTCTAATGTATGAATAAACTTTCCTGTAACATATATAATTTGTCAGCCGTTATAAAGGACTTAAACCTTCTAATATATAAAAATGTCGTGTCACGATTTTGTGGCCGAACTCCTTCGAAACGGCTCGAACGATTTCAATGATTTTTTTGTATATTTGGTAGGTATGAGAATAGGTCGTAAAGTATTTTTTACCATTCTGCCGCGACTCCCCATTTTTAAAGAAGAAAAAAAGGCATTGCATCAGGCATACCGGGTGCTGCTACTAATATATATATGTACTCGTACCTATGCATGTATTTGTATCCTGTTTCTATACAGTCACTAACATTCAAATATATTACTAGAATTTACAATTTTATTTTAAAGATGAAGCACGCGTTATATTATTTTACAGATTGATTGCATAGGCACAGATAAGATAATACCTAGTTACTTCGTAACAGATACATCACTGCCATACAAAAGTGAAAATACCTACAACGTAATAGCCTACAAAATGTTAATAATAATACCTGGCGTTAGCTGCGAACAGAAATATATCTTATTTACGCTTAACGAAAGTTGAGAACGCCTTGCCCCCCGCGCGTCCTTTGTTTGTGTGTGTAATCGCTCTGCCAGACACTAGGGTTGTACAAAATACACAAATAATGAAATTGATGATTTATTTAAAAATCAAATTTATGGGTGTTGAGTTTTATACAGGTTTAAAATTATTACCCTCTATGAAATTGATGTTTAACTTTTATAAGTAATTAAAATATTATTTATTTATTCTTTCTTCTGTTGGTCTAGTGGTTACTGATCCTGACGGCTGAGCCAGAGGTCGTGGGTTCGATTTCTATTCAGGACAAATAATTGTGTGATGAGCATGATCATTTGTTCTGTGTCTGGGTGTAATTTATCTATAATATATATATGTATTTAGAAATATACAAGAATGTTTATAAGCAGTCTGGTTACCATAGCTCTGCCTGGTTTGGAATTAGACGGCCGTGTGTTATATATGTCAAGTTATTCACCTTATTTATTTAATATACATATAAATTGCATTTTTAAATACATTTACAATAAAAAAATACAAATATATTTAAAAATATAAAAGATAGTGTCCCACCGGTATCGGGTACAGGGACCAAGCTACCGGTGGTTAGGGTTCCAGAGACAGAAACCTCCTCACTATGCGTGCCGTGTCGAGAAGAACTACCTTCTGCATTAGGCTCTTGATCCAGCTGCCTAACGTGAGCCTCTGAAGGTGTTGGTCGAAGCTCTTAGCAATTAACCCATGGGCCGAAATGACTATCGGCACAATGATTGCTGAATCCACATTCCACATGTCGACAATCTCGTAGGATAAGTCCAAATATTTTATTTGTTTATCTTTTTCGGCTTTTAAGATAGAAGAAAATAACGACTCATGGGGAATGGTGATGTCAATAATCATTGCTCGGCGCTGTAATCGGTCTATCACCACTATATCAGGCTTATTGGCAAAAATAGTCCTGTCACTGATGATAGATCGATCCCAGTACAATGTTGCACGACCATTTTCGAGAACCGGGTTGGGCACATACCTGCAGAATGGTAACTCGACAGTCACAAGGTTGTATTTAAGAGCAAGTTGCTGATGGATTATCCTGGCCACTTGGTTATGTCTATGCAAGTACTCACCGTTGGCAAGACGAGAACAACCAGAAATTATATGCCTGAAGGTTTCTCCGGGATGATGACACGCCCGACAAATTTCAATTGTGCCGTCCTTCAAGATATATCTCCGATAGTTATTCTTCTTCGTAATTGCAAGACAAAACCTTCAGTTTCTCCGAAGAGGTCACCGTAGCCAGGATATCAAGTTATTATTATTATTCTTCAACATTTCGAAAGTTGCTTGCTTTTCTGTAATATATGCCAAGTGGCGGGATGATAAAAAAAGGGCTTCTATCAATTTGATAAAAAAAAATGCTCCTCATTTATGCTAATTAAAATTTAATATGTGGAAAGGCTGAAAATTTAAAAAATTACAGTAATATATTGATTTGTGCGAGAAGCTCAAAAATATGATACTCAATTTTTTAAAACAATACTGTTTATTTTTGTAAAATACTGTTTTGTTTTTACTCTTTGAGTTTAATATTCTTTATTTCTCATTCAAAAAGTTGGCAACCCTTATTGCAGTTCACATTTTTTCGTCAGTTTATAATAGCACGAGTATGATTTATAATAAACCAAAGATGTTCAGAATCACACTGTGACATATATAAAAGATATCATTATGAACATTTTTACTATTATAACGAAAGTCTACAATTACAGGAGCATTAAAGACAATAGGTATTTGCCTGCTACCTGCCATTGTTTGTATCTTATGATAGAGCGTCACCGCGTGTCCCACCACGCCTTTAATCGGCAACCCTTTTTATGATATGCGCTCTAATTTAATACTTTTGTAAGTATAACATATTGTGTTTTACTTTTTAATTTCGCGTTTAAAGAAAATCCTATAGGTAGGTACCATGTCAATCAAATTGTGTGAGAGAAGCAGTTCAATTTCTATATTTTTTTAAAAAAGGCTATGTTACTTAAGTAAAGTTTTATTACATAAAAAATTAGGTGGGCTACCTGCCTTAGAAAATTGTAACACTGAATATCACGTCCCCGTAAGTTTACTAATACGAAAAACTTAACAACGAATGCACGCTCCCACGAAAAACTTAACGCCGTAGCCATGCGGTCTCGAATAACCAAACCTCTGACGAGAAACATCAATAAATTATTAGAACAATTAAATTCAGTCTCAAGAAACCAAAAGAGCAAAGAAAAAAGAAAATAGAGAAAAAAAAAATAAAAAATACATTTAGAAAAAAGGAAACAATGGACTTAACCACATTTTTAGATGGTCTTGCATACTTGTGCTATTTTAAACGATGACTGAACTCATATTGACATATTTTAATTAAGAACTAAATAATTTATTGATGTTTTATATAATAATAATTTTTCACTTTTTCGCAACATTTTTCATTGTTGCTCTGCTCCTATTTGTTGTAGTGTGATGTTATATAGCCTTCCTCTATAAATAGACTATCCAACACAAAATTTTAAGAATTTTTCAATTGAACCAGCAGTTCCTGAGATTAGCGCTTAAACCGAAGAAAAAACTCTCCAGCTTTATAATATTAGTATAGATGTGATGTAGTGATAAATGTAAAGAACAATGTTGCATAATTATGTATATTGTTGATGCTGCTTAATAAATAAATAAAAAAGATTCAATTTATGGGAAAAAATATAAACACTTATATAGCGCTTTATAAAATCACTTCCAAAATTTTTTTTTACCCTTTATGCATATAAATAATGATTCACTTTAATTAAAGTTACGTACATCCTACACGAGTAGATGCGCCGTTGTTCTTGACGTCAATAGTACAGTATAAACAGCATTATATCTTCACATGCTACATGCCTTGAGTTCGGTTAACACTCGGTACACAAACAGTCGCGAATGCTCCGCAGTGACGAACGAACGGTGTGGTCGTTTTTTAATCAGTAAGCGTGCGATTTGTGTATTTCATTGAAATAAATACAAATACTTAAGTTACAATAAAAACTTTCGTGAGTGATATTCATGTTTATTAGAGATTATACGGTTTTACTCACGTTTGTATTTTGGGGATGCCCGACTAGTTTCGGGCACAACGGGGGCCCTTTTTCAAGGAGTGAAGCGTCCTGCCGCGACGGTGTCAGGCGTCACACTGGGATTACTACGCCGCCACCTTTTCCTTTGTCTTTCGGAACGTGCGGATGTAGACGGTTGCGTTTCCGTTGCGTTGTTTGATGCGCTGTTATTACCAACATTCACCGCGGTGCATACCATACTATCTGTGTCACTTTTTGTAAAGTCTGTCAAGTCTGTCTCATGGGACGTGAGTTTTAATGCGTGGCGACCGGCGACCTGGATGATGTTCATGTACCTTTTTTTTTTTTTCTTTTTACTAGTACGTAATTTGTTTCTTTTTTAATAGGTAGGTATTTCGTTTTTTCGAGTGACTTAGCTACGCTCGTGTTAAAAAAACTAGTAGGTAGTTTTCCAGGCTAAGCTATCTATTTAGTTGTGTTTTAGCTACTTACATATATTATTGAATTAGTCGAAATATCATTATGAAATGATTATGAAAGTAAAAAATGGTACGTACCTACCTAGTAAGATTTATATTATAATTTACTTTATAAATAAGATTTTGTAGTAGCTAGTTAGAGATTTGGATTGCTGTAGGTAGCGCACACACGATGAAATGGTTTGATATTAAGTAACGTTTGCAGCGGTTCGACATCGGATAGGTAACCAAAAAAAAAATGATTTTTAGTTGCTCTGAGCTGTAGGGACGTAACTTTTACGGACGGTTACTCGTCTGCTGTTTCTTGCATTTTCGTTGAGTAGAGGTGTTGCAGTTTGTAATGATTGGAGTCTTCGGCGACAGCAGTTTATTTTAACACCCAGAATACAGGGAAATCAATTTTTTTAGACGCCTTGAATGTCTGCAACTGATTTGTCGAAATGATTTAGATAAATTCCTTTGTCTTCTCCTTGTCCATGTTTCCCAAAAGTATTTTTAATTAAATTTTTTATCGGAATACGGATTTTTCATACTATTAAATTTAACAATAAAGCTTTTCGTACGTCACAGTCTAGGCGCAAATATTTTTCAGTTTCAAATTTATAAGTGATTTTTTTTATTAAATCTACTAATCAAAAAAACACATGTATTTTATTGAACAGTACTCATTTCGTTCACAACGAATTTCATATTTTTTAATAAAAAATAAATTATAATATTTACAAGCACAAAACTAGAAAGAAACTCAAGTAGGTAGATGAAATTATGGGCAGCCCTATCGTGTGTTTACGTACCGTTCGGTAGTAGGTAATTATTTCAAGGACAGGGCCGATTCACAATACTGTATATACATAGTATATGTATATAGTGTCGACAATCGCCGCATCGCTAGCGCGGTGGCGTTTTGTTTTTGGATAAAATAATTATAGTTTAAAAAACTAAAAAACACGCTTTATATTATTATAGAAAATTCAAGTAAAAAAAAATAAAAAAATTAATCGAATTATTGCATTGTCATCTGTCTTTGACAGGTGTGCAAAATTTGAAAGAAATCTGTCCGTTTACAGTTGGTCAAAATCGCACCCAAAGGAGTCGGTTACAAACATGCAAACAAACATACAAGTCAAGCTAATATAAAGCGTGTAAAAATAAGGTACCTAGATAAGTAGTTATCTTATGGCATTGTTATAAATATAAATTAATAAAGTACAAATAACTTAAAAATTATAAAGATAAGTTATTTAGTACTTACCTAAGTATATCCATAAATAGAATCTTAAAACTGTTTCAAAATTACGTATTTTATAATTTTTATATAAATATTTAATAATAATGGTTCTTTTTCGTCAGTTTAATTTTTTGTTAAATGTTTTTATTTTATAATTTTTTTGTCGCTCTTGTCATCCTTTTAACAGACGAAAAAAAAGGAGGTTCTCAATTCGACCCCCTTTTTTTTATGTTTGTTCAGCCCTCTCTCGTAGTCGGCGCCAAATAATAAAATGATTAATTATATCTACGTACAGTTGGTTGTTTGGCGCCGACTCAAAATAAGATTATAAAAATTTTATAGTTATTTATTTTTTGCTTTGTGCCCACAATTTTCGAGGTTTTCTCTCAATTTTGTCAGGATCCCATCATTAGATCTTGACTTCCTTGACATGGGACCACCCTTGAGGTATACTTACCCTACCTAACAAAAAAAGAATAATCAAAATCGGTTCATAAATAACGGAGAGAAGGCTGAACAAATCTATAAAAAAAAAAAAAAATATATATACGGTCGAATTGAGAAACTCCTTTTTTTTCGTCGGTTAAAAAGTATTACATACCTTTGCTCTGCCTGACGTTTCCACCAGATTGCACTGACCGTGGTCACAGGCCTGGAACGCGAAAGTTTAAAAGTTTGGATCTTCCTATTCTATAACCGTATTTGTGAATTTAATGGTGGCGCTTGGTGACTGCAATTTTTACTGCAAAGTTTAATTTTTTGTTAATTTCTTTTTATACTTAGTTATACATACATACTTAATAATTATGTTAATCAAACAGACAGTTGTTAAGCTTTAATTTGTCTCAGCGTAACTCATGTACTAACTGCTCTACCGCATATCTAACACGTTAAAATAATTTGTTTCACTGAGACTACGATCTTTGGCTGATATTCATAATTTAAAAAAAGCCTTGACAAGGTTTATTTTTTAATTGTTGAAAGGAGGGTTTTCCGCCTTAAAATACGCTGTAATCCCTGGCCAAGTCGTTTATAAACAAAATGAAAGTTTATTTTCTAAGTTAAAGTTCCAGCTGGGCATACTGTTTATTGTTTTTGGGCCATTTGGACTTGCAATGAGACGGATTGATATTATATGACATATCATTACACATTGTCAAAAACTCGTAACATGTTACTCACATACAGGCCCACACACACGCATTGTGACGCTCATACGCTACGTGTGCGTGTTTGAGTTCGCGCCAGTTGCGATTACGGCAAACCTGGCACTTGGTCATGTTTTTTATCATAACACACTGTGCATTTGGAAAACGTAAGCGGTAATAGTTGGCTGGCTTTTAACAGTAATACGTACTGTACGGTTGAGGCTTGGTGCGAAGCGGTTGGAGCATCCTCGCCAAGGATGTAAAAAAGTCGCTCCTCACACAACGATTGAGTATGTGCAGTGCACGAGGCGTGGCAGGCCTTGCGTGGGGGAGTGTAGTGAGTGTGGAGCCGTGGAGCGATGAGACGTGCGGAAGTGGCAGCTCTTGGTAGCGGTGGGCGCGGCGGGCGGCGCGCGCCATGTGCTCCAACACAGAAATAGACCGTCGCGTGACATTGGCATTGTGTTGAGAGCGCCGCGCGGACTCGCACGCCTCACCATGCCCGTAACCTACACGCGCACCTCGCAGCTGGCGCAAGAGCGGTGAGCACCACCGTTATTCGCATGCCACCACAGAGTCCCATCACACCACACATGTCGCACGTTGTATGCACATGCAGTGCACTATGGCATGAACATTTTTTGAATACCCCTTCCTGTTCGTGTCAGTGTCAACACCCAAAGACTTCCAATACATCATAGGTACTTAGAAAGAAGTACGCATGGTGCAGGGGCTAAAACGGTCACTCTGACTACTACTGGATCTAAGGTGTCAGTACACACCACACGAGACCGGCTTGCGCATAGCAGATGGTAGTGGTTAAACTTGGAATATTGTCGACTCGATGCTAGACAGTTGTTCTGGATCTGGGTGTACTTTGTAAAGTGTCCGTGACACTGGGACATTTCCACGTTGTTTAAAAACACATAAATAGACTTAAATCACAATGTGGGTGTCATCTCAATTGACCACAGAGTAGTTTGACTTACATTTACATCTGTATCTCTCATCTGTTTACACGTAGTATATGGTTGTGTAAGTAGTGTCGGAACAGTAGTCCGTGCGAGATACTGGCGTTATCTGGCGACAGGTAGCAGCCATCTACGTTATCATAGTTCCGACTTGTGAGGAGATTACGAGATCACCCGCTATTTGTGCAGCGAGTATATGTTGTTTTTCATACTGTGTTCAGGGCTTGAGATACAGATCTTTTTGTTTGGTTCTTAGTTTGTATTAGAATGTAATATGACGACGACGATATGAGGGTCCTCCTTTTACCGTTGCTTAACACGCCTGCATACCAGTGACCGTTACATGCACATATCACATTGTGAGTTGGGGACAGAAACACCATACCCATACATCACTACATAGTACAAAAACAAAGTCGCTTCCTGCTGTCCGTCTGTCCCTATGTATGCTTAGATTTTTAAAACTACGGAACGGAATTTGATGCGGTTTTTTTAATAGAAAGAGTGATTCAAGAGGAAGGTTTATATGTATAATACATGCATAGTATAGTAGAGAAACACTAATAACTTTAGAGGTTTCTAATGTGATGTCGTAAATAAACAGTTTTTTTTTGCGTTTACATTGCAAACGCTGGCTAAACCCTACGAGATAGATCAAAATAATGTACCACAGTATTATACACCTTAAAAATGTCTACAAAAAAAGTCCGCGACGGTATATGTCTATCTCTTAGGGATAACCCACAATAACCATTTTTTATGCTTTACTTTTTACGAGAAATAATGGCTTATTTACGAAGCGATTTTAAGCAATACAGCATTAATTCTTATCCAATTAAGTACATTGTGCATTTAATATAGATCAAAATGGCCCTTTAGAGCATGTAATTTCAATGAATATTTTCGAAGATATTATAGATTTAAAATGCAGGGACACAGCGGTTGCGGCGGTACCGGCCAGAGGGCCGGACAATTTCCGGTAAAGATATCTTTTGCAATGACCATTAATAAATCGCAGAGTCAAACTTTCAAAATTGCAGGCTTAGATTTGAGCGTTGAGTGTTTTTCACATGGCCAATTTTATGTCGCTCTTTCAAGAGTAACCTCTGAAGAAAACATGTTTGTATTGTCTAAAGACAAAAAAGCTGTGAACGTTGTATCTATAGACATTCTGTAGTATATTTAGTATCATCATTGCACCGTGCGAAGCCAGGACGGGTCGCTAGTTCAATGTAATGATATGTACGTACACGCATAAATGTATCATTATTCATTACGTATCATTAGTAAGAATATATAATATTATTTCAAAGAGTCATTCAAGGCTAGACAGCAATTTTGTTATCAATTAGTATTAACTTCGGAATTAATGAACCATACATAAAAAAAATAAATTTACTTACCATTGTACATGGTCTACTCTTGTGTGTCACTGCCACCTGGTGACTTGGTGAATACGGGGGCTTAAACAAATTGCAACAAGAACCGAATTAAAGTACCACACCACATTTATATTGTTTGACTAGCAGTTTCCGCGCGACTTCGCTCGCGTGTACATATTTATATCTTTTTATAACACCAGCTATCTGCCAGTGAAAGTCCCGTGAAAATCGGAGATTAGCTGGAACAAACAGACAGACAGACTAAAATTTTTAAACCTGATTTTGAGGCATAGGTAGGTATAGTGCAAATAATTGTGTAAGCTTAAAAAAAAACTATTATTTGGCATTACAAACAGACACGTCACTTTTATTTATTTGTATTGATAAGTAGGTATATTTGTAGAGCAAGGAATGGAAGAATAACATTTAGCTTAGTTGTCCGTACCTACGTAAATGGGGCTAAATTGCCGAAACATTCATTATTACTTTTATAAAGTTATCGGTTATAAAATGCTTATGATGTATATTTTAAATTGTGTACTAGTACAGTTTCCGCGCGGCTCGCGTGTATATGTTTATATATTTTGCGCGGAACCCTAATTCTTATTCCAAAATAAAAGCAACCTAAGTTACTCCTTATAAGACCAGCTATCTGCCAGTGAAAGTCCTGTGGAAATCGATCCACCTGTTCCGGACATTAGCCGGAACAAACAGACAGACAGACAAATAAAAATTAAAAAAAACAGATATTTTTATGCATAGATATCGTGCTGTACTGTATAGCTTAACTGTATGAGCTTAAAAAAACTATTACCTATTTTAACATTACAAACACACTTCAATTTTATTTATTTGTATTGATAAGGCTCCGATAGCGTGCCGTATTATGAAATATTACCCACCAGCAGCCACCAGCAGCCACCAGTGGCTCTGTACCTATGTGCTACAGACCCGAGTGTCGCCGACACGCGACGTATTACGACGTGACGCCGCGCCGTCATAATTATGTCGCTCTCATGACTCTGACAAATAAAAGTAGTGATTGGATTAGTATCGATCATAGGTATCCATCACACGCTGACTCAGTACGTGCAGCAACGATACAAATTGAATTAGAAATATAAATGATCTCGAACTCGAGTTAGATGTCCGAGATAAGAGGACAGGTACTTGCCGACGCGTTAAGGTCATTTGTTATATGTTTAATACACATGGAATAAACCAACTGTGCGATCGTCGAACTCAACAGTTTTTATATTAAACACGTGTTCTATGGAGTACTTAGGTGTGTATTAGTTGTAATATAAGTGTTTCACGAACGCCTTGCGCCGCGCTGGTAAGTTAATGATGATTAAAACTGGTTCCAGTGTTATCATATTCAACTTGTACGTTTACCTTTCACCAATATTAATAATACAGATTAAAATGGTATGATAAGTTTCTGTTCTTTGTGTAGGTACAACATTTAATTGAGAAGATTTTATTGACACACCCTACCTACTTGCCTTCTGAAACTTAATAAACATAACAAGTGATAATACCCGATTATTATCTCATCTTTCGTTGGCACTTCCGACTCGTTACAATGAGTAGACCCATTTACATAATAAAGTTTATTGTTAAAGGTCTTGAAACATTGACTATCTCTTGTAGTACGACTTAGTCTATGGTGTATGTTGAATAAACAATAATAAATATAAATTAAAAACACCCCTGACTCAAAATCCCTTCAACGATTACAAAAGAGCTTATGACCTTCGAACGGCTGAGCGGATATTCTAGCTTGGAATACTCTCGATCAAGTCAACTTTCAAACAAAACAAAACTTAATCAAAATCGGTATATCCGTTTAGGAGCTACCGACTACAGACAGACGCACGGATACACACGTCTGCATCGAGAGTTAAAAGCTAGCCATATTGGAACTGTAACAAGTACCTAGATGCACTAAAAGAACTTATTATTACGTTGTAAATTTACTAGACGCTGTACACTGACACGAATGACGCCCAGTGCATAGCACAAAATGACACCATACATATACAATTATATATATATATATATATATATATAAATATGTATGCATATTATGTTCAATAATAACTTTTAAACTTTCGCGTTCCATGATATAATTATGTATTTATACGGGAATTAACGCGGTCACAAAAAGGTATTTACCTTAGATTATATATAGGTCCAGATGCCTAATCCGTGCCTCAAAACTGAAGCCAAAAAATACAAGCGTCTAATATAAATATAAGCGTCTCACTCGTCACACGCGAGCGAACGTTCGCCGCTGAAGTACGTCTCGAGTCGCTACTTATAATATTTAAAAATGCCTGCTTGTGCTGTCACATTCTGTAAAAAATATACAAAAAAAAATCTTAAGTGTCCGAACATCACATTTCATATGTAAGTATTCTATTTCCTAATGTATTTATAAACAATAAAACAAAATTTCAAATTAATAAATTACGACGCCATTACTAGAGATGTTGCCAGGACGTGAATTTCATTTACCCATAACGCATTCTAGCAGTGTATATATTTTTCTTTGCCAAACTTGTTATTTATAGAAAGACGAGAAATATGCTTAACGTTAATGTTCGCGAAACTGGAATCCTTCAAATATTCCTAATTTCTAAACTCTAGCACCCGGAGTTCAATGTGTCCGTCAAACGATACTTTAACTGTGGGATTGTACTCGTATTATAACTTATTATTACTACTCCTAACGAACACAGCCATAGAGCACTTAGGACTTGTAAAATTTTGCTAGTTTCTTGATACTTTATAAAAATGTATATATATATATATCCAAGTCCTACAAAACAAGGCAAAACATTTACTTTATTTTATCAAAATACCTTTTGTTACTCTGTTCCTGTGAATAAAGTTGCATTTAATTTTATTACTCAAAAGAGCTTTTATGTTACATTTACCATAAAAAAAAATTACTCTTATTCTCATATTTTTTTCATACGGCCTAATATGAAAATCGATTCTTAAGGAGGAAACTCTAAAAAAAAATGTCTTGAAAACAAACCAAAAAATATTGTGATAAATAGTTCCTACTAAGTAGTTTTATTTTACATTTGTCTTTTTAACTAAACGAATTAAATGAAAAAAACGAAAAAATGAAATAAACGAATATTTGTAACTGATTTAAATACATTCAAAATGTATTTATTTAATATTACTTACATCAAAAAAAAAATATGTTTAATAAAAAAGTCCCTGAATTTTGGGGTAACCTCTATGCACTGGTAGTAAAACCGCCAATGCACACAAGCATAAACATTGTATGTAGACACTCGCGTTGGGCGGGGTTCACTCACACAGCACCAAAAAGTGGCTTCAAAGTAAACGGTGACTTTTGTACTAGTCACGGTATCTGGACCTATATATAATCTAAGGTATTTACATACCTCTGATTTGGCTGACGTTTCGACCAGGTTGCACTGGCCGTGGTCACAGGCTGACTGGCTCAGCGGTGCACGCCCTCCGTCGTCGAGATCGTGAGGTAGAAGGTCATCCACCCGCACATTTTCGATATTTTTAATATTTTGATTTCGCCATGTACCGTCACATACTATACTATCAGTGTCCCTATTCTCTAAGCAAACCGATGTGCCCCTATTCTGGTGTTCACCCGACTGCGCATAAAAGCGAGGTGGCATTAGTTAATTACATCCAAGTTTGTACGAAACCCTCGGTCAGTCCCTCGGAGTCAGACTTGCACTTGTCCGGTTATTAGTAATACCACAGAACACGCAATAGTACCAGTAATACATATAATAATTTAAGAAGTTTATCATTCCGTCGACCTTGGGTAAGAGAGCTTGCGGCTCAACAGTGTTAGTAAGTCAGATGCCATCATTTTGTAATGGCAACTTGCCTTCTATAACGGAGAACAACAAAATAAACTAAGTTGTTATTTGTTTACTTACTAATTTAGCAACAGCGAGACCATCGATGTTTGCGTACCTACCTACTTCCTTTAATCCCATTATTTTATTGTAAGCTATATGAGATTGTGTTTACTGTGTACATCGAAACAAAAGTGCAATTTTAGTTCTCATTCCACATGATGTGAAGACTTCAGCAGGATTTAAATGCGCTTCAAGAATATTATACACGTAACAGAATCTCTGTCAGTATCAATAAATGTCAAATTATCAGTTTCACTCGTAAAAGGCAACCCATTATTTTTAATTATAACATTGTAATAGAGAGAGTCAATCTAGTGCGCGATCTTGGGGTATTCTTTGATTCCCAGACGCTTTTATCTAACCATGTTGGACAACAAAAGAAAGTACAAAGTATAAAATCAACTCCTTATCACAGGAATAAAAGAAAGTTATATTAGTAATTTTATGTTTTTATAACTTTTTATTCTGCCGCCAAAATCTAATCCGACACTTTATAGTGTACCATAGAGTATAGACTTTATTCACAAACAATATTACCCTTAAGTAACAGTTACCAAATAGTTTTAATAACAATAATCACAAATATATGTATGAGATATTGCATTGACCTTACAAAAGGGCGTACCGTAACTTAGGCTTCGTCTTAAGGACATGCAAACCGTTTAAATGCTCACTAAGTTTAAAAGTTGTTTACTTGCATATGTACGTAGCATACTAGAATATGCGTGTCCTATATGTAATCCTTGTTATAATGCATGCATTAATCGTATAGAATCAAAACAAAAAAAAAAAAATTTTAAAACTCAACAAAACCCCTCCCTGGACCTGGACCTGGACAGTTGTCGTGAACATAATCTTCTGACATTAGAAGAGCGACGGCGAATGCTAGATGTATGTTTTCTGTACGATATTGTACGAAATCGACTTGATTGTCCTGAATTAGCCTGCGGCTTTGCTCGTGTAGATTATGATAGTATGTAGTTTTTTATTTTTAAAAACATTAAGTAGGTAGGTATTTTAAATAAAATTATTTCAATAATACAAATATGATTTAAATTCATCAAAACCATATAAATATTTTAATTAAACCAATTATAGGCCTGGTAACCATGTAATTTAAATTTCAAACCTACTTTCAATACACACACGTAATATACGTATGTGTATTGAAAGAAACACACACACACACACACACACACACACGCACGTACGCCGCACGAACGAACGCACGCAAGCACGCACGCACGTACGCCGCACGTACGCACGCACGCACGCGTATATATTTTTATTCACATTTCTGCTGTAACAAGATCTGGACCCGTTTATAATGTTATCTAATGTAGTTAACATTAATTGGTTTCTCCTTATTTGTAGAAATTTGATTTGTAATATTTATTATTATGGACTGTTGTTAACCCTAATAATTTAAAAATTAAAATATTGAATGTTTGTACATCAGAAGAATCATTTTGGTTTCTTTCAGGATTATAAGTTACCGCTAGACAGAAGGTGTTCGGAGACAATTAATTTGCTTTAATGTTTAGTCTGTTATACTTGTATTTATACTGTTATATTGCACATAATTATGTGCATAATAAACACCATCCACGGGAGTAGGATTAGCCCTAATAGATACACTCCACATGTTGACAACCATATCATTCACTTATTTGACGTTGGAGTTGGATGAATCAAGTTATCAGGCTCATCCACGTGCTCTCCGCTCCTATCGCTATCGCTGATGCCTGATGAGTATGACAGAACAGAAATGGTTGGTCTGATCAGGTGATCACTCAGCAGGCATGACTATTTAAAAACAATTACCCGCTTAAGTACATGTCGTAAGGAGTGTCTGGTCAAATGCGTTACTTACAATATGACGATACTACATAGAAAAAATATTGTGTGGTTTTATTAAACCACGATGCAAGTTAAACTTTTTTTCGGTTTGTTTCCAATAATTTTTAGCTAAAATGCCTATTTTAACTAAAAATTATTGGATTTTTTTTCGATTTAGGGTATTAAAATTGCGTTTTTAATTTTAACTTAATTATTGAAAAATGGAATGATAATGGGAAATCAATAGTAGACAAAATATTCAATAAGAAAAATTTAATTTCAATTTGCGTATTAGAGTACGGAATACATAATTAATCATTTAGATGATAGACGCCTTTTAAAAACTAAGAGCAATATTTATTTAAATCATTGAATCGTTGTCAACTTCAATTATTCTTTCAATAACTTCATCTTCGCTCGAGGCGAAGTCTCACAGTTTATAAATGTAATTACCTAACATTTATAAAAGTTTCACTTTAAAAAAGAAAAACGTATTTTTACAAATGCGTCCCTTTGGTTTGACGTCTGCGATACACACTGAAAGTTCTGCGCCCCTGGTCGCTCATAAATGTTTGAATTTCGAATGCTGTAATACGATAGATGGACGAAAAATTGTGGGGCGATAGAATAAAAGTTTCACTTTAATAAATAGGACATAAAACAGATAGATGATAGATGTTTATGCAGTGGTGTTACCGTACCCAAAGACTTAGGGTGAGTTAGAAGGCAGCGTGAAACGTCCACATTAATAGTCTAGCCACACCATGTCGGGCCAGTTCCAGCTGTACGAGAACCTATTGGGCTGGTAGTCGAAGAATAAAAGAGCCCAGGTTAGTAAGTTGTGGAATGGACGTGTGACCCCACGTGTCTGCACCCTTGTGCCACTACATCAGCTGTCGAGCGCTACTGGCTGTAGCCGCTCAAATACAGTAATATTGTAGGAGACAGTCGGCCATGGTATCCATAAAACTCAACTCGTTCTATTATATAAACAAGTATTCATATATTTATATTCACGCGATATGATTCATACCTGTCGAAAGAATCCGTAGAAGAACCAAGTAAGCGACAGAGCTCTTGCCATTAGCAAGCTAACATGCTATTGGCAGGCCATAAACTACAAAGAAATGATGATTGTATGCACGCTTTGACATATTTGAAGAGGACGTAGACATTTGTTTTTGCATGGGTTATTTAACAGTAAAAAATTTCGGCATAACGTAATGCTAACGTATGCGTAACTTTAACCGCTTGTGAATTAGATAAAACTGAATTACTTAAACACCTATTGATAGTAAAGAGTTGTACAGTCCCTAAATTGGATAGTCGCTAATACGTCACTCCGACAGCCACACCATTTTGTTGAATTCCAATTCCAACATTTTTTTAATGGATATCATTCCGAGCACGACCATCGTGTGGTCTTGTGGCGTTCATTTCATAAACGATTTACGGCCTATGGTTACCGTACAAGGAAAATATGGAGAGAAGAAGCAATTTTTTTTAATGATGAAATAGCACGGATCGGTGTAAACTGCCGAGCGCGCGCAATGTGATTGTACGAGGCTCGTGTCGATTGTTGCATCGTACAAACGTATTAAATTAACAAAACTTTGCTTTTGTCAAGCACAAAAGCTACTGCAGTATGCGTGACGTCACAGGTGACAATGCCAATATTAGGGATGCCGTGGGCGCAGTTCCGCAGGCCAACTCGTCACGGGCGACCTTGAGCCGCTCGCCCGTTGCTGTCACTACGTGGCGAGATCGCCTTCTACATCTATTGCAACTTCACTACTTACGTTGACGTCGATTGAAAGCATATCATTTTAAGTGAAAAATAATTAAATACCTAAATCTTAGAAAGTAGGTAAGCTCCCAAATACACGTATATACATAAGTAGCTAATTAGAAGTCTTCCCCAAATAAAAGGACAAGCAATTAGAAAGAACCAAAAGAATTTCGTCAAGCATAAAATAATATTATTAAATTTTGTAAAAATGTTTTCAGTGTAGTTATTTCGGGCCGACTCACTTCTGTTTCTGTGTACATCCAAACTACGTGTAGATATGTAGGTATGTATGTGTGCCTATATAAGTCAATCCTCCCTTAGGGTTGTATTTTTTAAAAAGAAGGGACCAACTTTCCATGTACAGGTCATCCAATAGACAAGAATCATCATAATCTAACTCATTGTAAGAAGTTAAGCGTGACCAAATATTGACTGAACTGAGATGCTTCTCGTCTCCTCTCGTCGATAAAACTTTGCCCAGTTGTGTTGGCCCATAACATTTCAAATTACAGGTTTATTCAATAGTGAGGTGTTACAATTTTGAAAATGAATGTTATATAGTGAGATGTATTATATGGTGACTATGGTGAGGTCGTCCCCCACGGTGAAGCGAAGCGAAGGGAGCTAGTTAGTTGTTAGACGACTCGGCCTATCCGGAGGTCAATCCACAATCCATCCGTACAAGCAATATCCGTTTGTTTACTTTCCCTTCTTACCTACCTTCCCCTTACCCAAAGTGCCCTGTTGACGTTTACGGTTACGGGGGCAGGCCTATAGTTGACGAACCGCCTTTTTTATCAACCGAGCACTTTATAACGTCAGTGGGACCAAATCATAGTTAGCAAAATGAAGATGTTTGTATGATGTACGAGGTTGAGAGCTGTTGGACTGCCGAACATTGGCGCTTAGGCAGACATGTGACCTTTGAGTCGATTAGGGATGTTACGGAGGTGAGTTTATCGGAATCGGAGGCGAAACCAGAGTCATCACCATCGTTAAGGGTAAACGTAATAAAATAATAAACACATGACCATAATACAGTAGACCGGAATCAGTCTCTTCAATCGGAATGCAATAATTCAAATATTAATTAGGTACACATCACATACATAAGTACGCCATGACTGTTTTATTTTCTCAGTTTCCAACATAATTAATAATATGTATGCTGTTACTGTATAAAATATATATATATATATATAAATATCACTATTATAAATTGCTACATTTAGACACAACAATTGTAATAAATTGTTAATGAATTAAATAAATATTTTTTGGTATTACTCATTACAAGTCCTTCACGACTCAGTATATATTGTGTACATAGCGTATCGAATTTCGACCTTCTTCGTTATAACTCCGATTCAGATTTATCGGAACCGAAGTCGATATGTATAGTTAATCTGAAGGGCTGCTCTGTGACTCTGTGATTAGTACGCAACACCATCGGGTCGCAGATAGGCATCCCCCTCCCCGTCGCCCTCCCGCGGCGAGGCCACGCGCCTTTCAACGAGCTACAAGTACATATAAATTTAACTAAAACAAATGAAAAACACCGGCAGCATTCCAAATGAGTGTAGACTTACTATAAACAATATAATATCATCTGGTCGACGCGCAACCGGCGCAACACAACAATCCAATCTCTGTCTTATGCCAAACTACGTCTGAGCAATCAATTGTTTCTTTTGATATTTAGGTATATCATTGATCTGATCCTGCTTGTATCACTAGTCATAATAATGTCTATTGACTCATTTTTCACTTTTAGTTTTATCGTCTATTATAGTTTGCCCCTATTTTTAATGAAATAAATACGAGTTGTTGAAGTGGCGACAATATAAGGAAGCTTTACATGCACGAGTGTCGTCGACCTGTCTTTATTTACTGATGGTAACTCTAACTCTACACCGGCGCCGTGGTTAGCTAATGGTGTCGACAATATACAATAGTAAAAGTAAAGTGTATAAACTCGCACATTCCAACTACGTAGTTCGATAACCGGTTGTTTATTATGTCTGCACCGAACACATTTATTTTATAAAAAACGAATTGGAATGCATTGCACTTATTTAATTTGTAGTGTGTGTACATACATAATAATATTAGGTCTAGACAAACGTAGCGGAGTTATCGAACCAGTTTTGAGCCAGACCTATTCATATAAACTTATTTATGCATAGAAATATTTCCACTGAGCGGGAATCGAACCCGCGACCTCCAACGTGACAGCGGAACTAACGCCGCGCCACATAATGTTCGTCGAATTTTCTTAAAAGTTAGTATTAATTTGTATTGCGGTAATACAAATTAATACTAACTTTTAAGAAAATTCGACACCCAACATTAATTGGTCAGGCCGAAAAAAGTAGCTACCAGGTATTTAGCTATTTACATTAGCACATAAGCATCATAGGCAGCAGTAGCGCCGCGTCAAGGTACAGAAGTACGCTTGTACAGTTGTACGTTTTGTAAAACTTGCCAAGAAATTTGCAAACGCCTGTTTAGATTGTAGTTCACACGCGGCCTTCAAAATGTTTATTTTTAGCCCACCTAATATTATTCAGTGTCACTTTTTCACAATATGAACAAAAATATACTACGTGTCTGACAGTACACGTAGCGTCCGCCAGGCGCCGACTGACCGTTCGATACATTATATTTATATATACTAGCAGTGCCCGCGGCTTCACCCGCGTGGAAATCTATTTGTGACTAAAAGTTTGATTGCGGGAAAAGACTGCCTATGAGGGAGAGTAAACCTGCCCTTCCGGCCTTAAAAGTGGGCATGAAGTTTCCTTCCTTCATTTCTTAACTTATTTTATTCCCAAACGAAGTCATATGTAAGAGACTATTGCACTTTTTCAAAAAATGTGCGAACAATGGACGAATATCCGTCAAAAGATTTTGTATCGGTTGTGGTAGTTCCTATATATTGAGAAGAATCACTTTGCCGGATGCACAGCACACACAGCTCGCTTCATCTATCCATTTTTTGTATGGCACTTAGGGTAAATCTTACTTATTCCTCCAAATTTACAGTATTTTGGATCGTAACTGAAAGCCGACCCATTCCTGTGATCTAATATTTTATTGTGCGCTCGTTGTCTTTCTCTTTGTACCGTAAGCCGCTGTGAACGGGCGGCCGGTGCTTGATTCGCAACGTCGTAAAATGTTGTGCAGTGGTCGTTGAACATTGTGACCACTCAATGCTCGATCTCCTCACGCGTGTTTGCGAAGTCCTAATATGTTGTGCAGGGAGACGTTGCGAGCGCTTAATGCTCGATTCCTCACTCGAACCCGTGACGTTCTAACATTTTGTTCGCTTATTCGCTGCGAACGTTCTATGCTAGACTCTCTATCACGCTACTGCGTTGCATACTCTCTCCGACTTGTAAGACGATCCTCTCTCTCAGAGGAAGACTCTCCAATACGACGCATTTTGGCTGCCCTACACTGGAAGTTCTGTTTAGAAAGTTGTAACCTTCTTCTAGATATATTAGTAGCTATCTATTGTAAAAGATTCTGAGAAGAGCTTTTTAACATAAATATTTATAAAAATAATTTTTCAAAATATTTGTAGCTCTAAAAAAGAACTTTTTCAGGTAGTTTTAGCTCTCAAAAGAACATTTTCAATCGAATGTTCAATTTTTCTTAAGAAAAATCACTATTAAAATTTTGCTCTGGTGCATTGCATAAGGAGTAGGACGCGTGAGTGAGCCGCGCGACTACCTTTTACGCAGACGTCAACTCCCCTCCCGTACCGCGATCTCGGCACAGGGACCCGGCCACTCGGTTTTTATACGTATCAGCGACTATATATATTTTTTTCATTGTCTCCTCGACAATGCATCCAAACAAGTTGCATATATTCACATTTTGTAATGACTCCGTAAATGTTACATCAAAATAGCTCTAATATTTTGTCTCTTGTCGCAAACTTATAACATATTCACATAAATCTTACATATTTCCATACAAACTTTCATCCCCTATTCCCTATTGTTATTTTACACCCTTGAGGATAAAACTTTTACAAACTTTAAATGTCATATTTATTTATATCGAATCAACAGCCTAAAAAATAAGTTTCAAGCTTCTAGATCTAGATATGACGATACTTCCATACAATTTTTCATCCCCACCTTTCAACAACTTACACCCGTTTTTTCGCATTAAAAAGTAGCCTATGTCCTTTCTCAGACTCTAGACTTCATTGTACACTGTACCAAATTTCATTTAAATCGGTTCATTAGTTTTGGCGTGAAAGGGCGACAGACAGACAGACAGAGTTACTTTCGCATTTATCATATTAAGTAAGGATACATTTTTTAGATACCTATATTTTATACAGTAACAGTATACCTACTATGTAGCCATTTTTTATGTCACCAGACTTCTGAAAATCATATACACGCGGCTGCGCTAGGTATACCTAACTACTGCATTAAAGGCTCATTTAAAGACTTACGTTTTACCAAAGACGATGAATTAATTATGTTGGAAACTGAGAAAATAAAACAGACTAGGACTTCAACCCTACATTTTCAGGCCAAAAATTAAATGTCTCAAGTACCTACCTACTCAATCGAAATTTAAAACTAATAAATTAGCTATCATGGCGTACTTATGTATGTGATGTGTAACTAATTAATATTTGAATTATTGCATTCCTATTGAAGAGACTGATTACGGTCTACTGTATTATGGTCATGTGTTTATTATTTTATTACGTTTACCCTTAACGATGGTGTGTAGCCAAAATGGTTGGGGTGGATGGAACCGGAGGAGGAGTTCTGGCTTGGAGTACAATCGCCTGGCCTCTTACAAATTAAAAATGAGAACCGTCCGTAAAATTATTTTCGTATATTAATATCAAACTATCTCATCGTGTGTTCGCTACCTACAGCAATCAAAACCTCTAACTAGCTACTACAAAATATTCTTTATAAAGTGATTTATAATGTAAATCTTACTAGGTAGTAGGTACCTACCATTTTTTACTTTCATAATCATTTCATAATGATATTTCGACTAATTCAACAATATGTGTAAGTAGCTAAATCACTACATCACTATATATTATAAAACAAAGTCCCCCGCCGCGTCTGTCTGTCTGTCTGTTCGCGATAAACTGAAAAAGTACTGAACGGATTTTCATGCGGTTTTCACCAATGGACAGAGTGATTCAAGAGCAAGGTTTGTATGTAGTATACATGCATATTATAGTAGAAAAAAGCCGAGAAATTCAAAGATTTGTAATGTGATGTCGTATTTTTGTGCGCTTACATTGCAAACGCTGGCTAAACCTTACGAGATACATCAAATTAATGTACTACGGAATTGTATATTTTAAAAAGATCAATAAAAAAGTCCGCGATGGTATATGTTTATCTCCTAAGGATAACCCACAGTTTACATATTACAAAAAATTATAGGTTATTTATCAAACTATTTAAAACAATACAGTATTATTTCTTATCCAATTAAATACATTAGATACGTTGTGCATTTCATGTAGATTAAAATTGCCCTTTACAGCATATCATTAAAATGAATATCTTAGAATATATCAGTGATTTAAAAAGCGGGGGCAGAGCGGCTGGCGGGCCGAACCGATTTTTATTAATATTCTTTTTTTGTTAGAAAGGGTATATACCTCAAGGGTGGTCCCATGTCAAGGAAGTCAGGATCTGATGATGGGATCCTGATAAAATTGAGAGAAACCCTCGAAAATTGTAGGAACGAATAGTGTTTCTGTTTATTTTTCATTACTTTAAGAGGTATTTGCGTTTAGAAATCATCACATCATGTAGCTGAGCTAATGATGAAAAAAAAAAATCATATTATAAAAATCTTTTTAACAAAAAAATTGAACCTACGAAAAGAACTAATAAGCAAAAAATTAATTAACCTTTTAAGTCTTAAGTATTGAGCTTATTTACTTAAACTATCAATATATATAAACTTATTTTTAGTCGGTGCCAAATAATAAAATGGTTAAGTACCTACATAGAGCCAAAATTTTGATAATTAATCAGTTTGGCTTCGACTCAAAATTTGATAGTTTATCTTAAAAGATTTATCTATTTTTTGCTTTTTAGTTTTTCGTCGGTTTAATTTATTGTTAAAAAAAAATATTTTACCTTTTTTATATATTAATCTGTTTAGGTTAATTTATCTATTTAGCTACTTAGGCAAGGTTGATTTCAAGGAAATAAATTATTACCTGTACCTATAACGTTATAATTAAGGTTTGTGAGTTTCTTTTGTTGTTTATCATTTTTTTTAAATTGTAAGTGTGTAGTACGAACTAAGATAATTTTTCACCAAATAATATTTTTTCAATTATCATAATTCTAAGGTTATTTAAGTTCAAAAAATAACTGAGTATCTTTTGTTATTGATGATCGTTTATTTTTTTCTGTACAAAAAGTAAAAGGTATTTCAGTCATGTCTGGAAGACGTCGTACTTCAAACGTAGATCGTAGCACAAGGAATAGTGCGTTTAGTTGAAGATAGAGAAACGTCAGCAGAGCGTGAAGCTCGCTTTAGCCAGGAACGGGATAGAATCGCCCGCACAGGTTAATTTATGGGAAAATAAAGTAAATTCTGCCATGAATTATTGATAAGAATGAATGGAAATTATTTTTCCTTGATGCTCCAGGAGGCGCAGGGAAATCGTTTTTCATCAATTTGCTTTAGCCAAAGTCAGATCTACTGGTAAAATTGCATTAGCCGTCGCATCATCCGGCATTGCAGCTACACTTTTAGGAGGCCGAACATCACACGCGACATTTAAACTCCCGCTAAAAATTGCTACTGATGATACTAACAGTGTCTGTAGCATTCCTAAATAAAGCAGTACGGGAAAATTGATGCGTGATTGCTCACTAATAGTTTGGGATGAAGCCACCATGTCGAACAAGACTACCGTGGAAGCATTGGAGAGAACAATGCGCGATTTGCGTAGCAAATACTCACCAATGGGTGGATGTACAATTTTGTTCTCAGGTGACTTTCGTCAAATTCTACCAGTTATGCTCAAGGTACACGTGCTGATGAAATAAATGCTTTATTAAAAAGATCTTACCTTTGGCCACACGTTAATAAATTGGAACTTAAAACAAACATGCGAGTTTCGTTGTCTTCACGTGAGAATAGGCTTTTTTCAGAGATCTTGCTTAAAGTTGGCAATGGAGATCTAACACAAAATAATGGGAAGATTAACCTAGAGAATCAAAACCTTTGTGTTTTAATAAATAACATTCAAGAGTTAGTCAACAGTATCTATCCCGACATTGATAACATAAGTTGTAAGACTATATCTTGGTTCAAAGAAAGAGCGCTTATAACCTTAATATTTAAGCTTATAAGCTTAAGGACTGAAGGAGTGTAGAGTAGCGTAGGAGGGTAGAGTATGTCGGTGGGTCTCGGTGGACTGCCTTTTAAGTGTAACCGGGTCCCCGTTCTTGAGTTTGATAACGAACCAATCTTGATTGACATTCGTGACTAAGTACATATCATATCATTAAATTTTAGAGAGTAACTCCAAGAGTTCTCTGACAGCGGTATTTGATATGCCCGTTTATAAGATAAATTAGTTCTCAATCAGTTACATCTGCTACAACGTCTAAGAAGTTCATTAAGATAGATTTGTTTTTTAAATTCCATGTAAAGAAAAATGGAGTAGAAAATCATGAATTTAAAATAGCAATTTGTTTGATGGGAACGTCGCGCAAAACTAAGTGGTTAAGACATTATTTTCGCCTAAAAATAATTTGGTTGACCATATTTTTCGCATAAATCAATTTGTCAAGACTTAAGTAAAGTATGGAACAATGAGGACTACATGCGATACTAATTGAAAGGACAATGAGCACCTTATATGTGTATACTTAGACATTCCGCACTTGTAAATAAATCAGTAGGTATGCATAGCTTATACATATCGAAATATGCCCAAGGTAAGGTGTGATTTATATGTACCTATGCAATATTAATCTCCAAAAGTCGGTAGGCGGTTACTGGTACTGCCATAGTCCACGAGCGAGCAGTACCTTGGGGACTTTGAATTTTAATTATTGAAAATACTTAAGTACTTAATATGGCAAATAGAAATTATAGACTATACTGTGCTGTTTTTGGTTGCTTAAATTCTTCAAAAACGCAGCCAGAGATAACATTTTTTAAATTACCTGGAAACTCCGAAAGGTTAGGCTAAAAAATAATGTTTATGTACTTACTAGTACGTAATTTGTTTCTTCTTTAATAGGTAGGTATTTCGCTTTTTCCACCGAGTAAAATACCTGGATTAATAAATAAATAAGTAGATAGGGTGACAAAAGTGACACACGAGTGACTTAGCCACGCTCGCGTTACAAAAAACTAGTAGGTAGTTTCCTAGGCTAAGCTATCTATTTACTTATGTATTTAGCTACTTACATATATTATTGAATTAGTTGAAATATCATTATGAAATGATTATGAAAGTAAAAAATGGTAGGTACCTACCTAGTAAGATTTACATTATAATTTACTTTATAAATAAGATTTTGTAGTAACTAGTTAGAGAGAGAGAACACACGATGAGATGGTTTGATATTAAGTAAAGTTTGCAGCGGTTCGACATCGGATGGGTAACCAAAAAAAAATGTTTTTGAGTTGCTCTGAGCTGTAGGGACGTTAATTTTACGGACGGTTACTCGTCACCTGTTTCTTGCATTTTGGTTGAGTAGGAGGTGTTGAAGTTTGTAAAGGATTGGAGTTTGGTAACCTTCGGCGACAGCAGTTTATTTTAACACCCAAAATAAAGGGAAATCAATTATTTTTTCAGACGCCTTAAATGACTGCAACTGATTTGTCGAAATGATTTAGATAAATTCCTTTGTCTTCTCCTTGTCCATGTTTTCCAAAAGTATTTTTAATTTACTTTTTATCGGAATGTGAATTTTGTATACTTACCATTGAATTTAACAATAAAGCTTTTCGTACGTCACAGTCTAGGCGCAAATATTTTTCAGTTTCAAATTTATAAGTGATTTTTTTTATTAAATATACTAATCAAAAAAACACATGTATTTTATTAAACAGTACTCATTTTGTTCACAACGAATTTCATATTAAAAAAAAAAAAAATTATAATATTTACAATCACAAAACTAGAAAGAAACTCAAGTAGGTAGTTGAAATTATGGGCAGCCCCTATCGCGTGTTTACGTACCGTCCGGCAGTAGGTAATTATTTCAAGGACAGGGCCGAGTCACAATACTGTATATACATATACTGTGGTAGTGTCAATATACCTAGTACCTACTGTCAAATGTATAATATAGAATGCTGCCCGAAAAATAAATACTGCACTTTTAACATTTCGTCATGATGTACATTGTGTTGCAGAAGTTAAAGATAACATATTACTTTTTTTATTCAGTAAAGTATAAGTATGTTGTCAGCAGTCTGGTTAACAGAGTAGATACAGGCTCGGCCTAGTTTGGGATCAGAAGGCCGTGTTTGAGGTGTCTCAATTTACTAGCAACCTGCCCCAGCTTCGCACAGGTGGCAGAGACATCTTCAACAATCATTGTCATATTCCAACCAATTTACACAAAACCTTAACAAATTATATACCTAAACCTTTCTCATGAATCGCATTATCTATTGTTGAAAACCGCATGAATTTTTCAGTTTATCGCTAACAGACAAACAAACAGACGCGGCGGGGGACTTTGTTTTATAATATGTAGTGATTGTTCTTCTTAGTCGTACCCTCCTGAATTAGCAGACTATAGAGTATAGACCACAAGATACACGAGTAGTATTGCCTCACTTACCTAGTCTACAAACCTTGTTTGTGTTATGTTTTCTTGTCTTCTGTCATGTCATGCGTGTTATATCTGGCTGCTGCCGTCACTAAACTTGAACATGAGAGTGTTGTGATTTAATTTGTTTGACAACTTTATTTCGTATGTGCATAATGTGTACATTCATTGGCTGACAAAACATTTAACTGTAAAAATAAAGTGACATTTTGAGTTTAAGTTCCGTGACGGCAGGTACATAAATACCGTGTACAGTATTGTATTTGTGTGTGGTATAAATAGTAACATTACTGTAAAATACAATCAGTAAAGTAAGACAAAGGACCACTCCACTCGTGTTGCCTATGTGTTGAACAACAGGACAAATGTTTAATACCCCCTCCACCGCAGCGCGAATCAAAGGGAATCAGGGAGGATCAAAAGTGTTGCTACTACTGTACTTCGAATTATCCATAGATTAGTTCGGGCAACTATCACAGATGGCGCAATTTTAATTTCGAGTTGTTACGATATTTACGTTTTTTGTATATTATGAGTTATTTAAGTTAAGTTGTAAAATAAACGCATCGATTGAGATCGGCTAGATCGATAGGCGGTTTATTTTCTTACTAGCCCAAATAAAATTTTAAGGGAAAAGAAAAATTGGAAAGTCCCCTCTACTTGGATTCGAGAGAAGTGCCTGTTAATATTGGGACAAAATCATCGATTCAATCTTCTAAACTCCATATGTTAGATAACTACGTAAAATATAATGTTTTAAGTAACATATATTTAAATAAAAATTATGTTATTCAAAAGATAGTAAAATATTTTATTGTGTCATTAAATATACAGTATGTCGCATCCTTATCGCGTCT
>OY982559.1:124350-288103 GCA_963859945.1 Euplagia quadripunctaria
AGGATACAACCACGGGTACCATGCAACTCCCATTCATTATATAAAACACACTAACTATTCATATTGCGGGACCTGGCGAGTACCAACAAAGATAGCCACAATGGAGAATTTACAAGACCTTGGTCTCCATAGTAATAAATGAAGCACTCAGCATGCCCTTTATAAGAATATATAAACCCCATTTCTGTTAGCACGTTGCACCGTTTTGACGCATCCTCCTTTGCCGTTTAACCCAATATAGACTTTTTAGAAAATGTGAACATAATCCTAAGTCTTTCTGTTTCCTCGTTAAGCCGTCGATCGTTAAAGAACCTGCCTACTATCTACCTTAAAATATCCCTATAATAATGTTTATAGTAAACAGTCAGGAAAAACAACGCTAACATCATTATATCACGTACTTATGCATGACAAAATATAACCTTCAATGCACTGTTTTTGTGTCGACTGTTGTAAAAACATGCAGACCTGTTTGTGTGAGCGCGCGCGGGTCACTCCTCTCACGGTGACTGTCCACTGTCCAGCTTATGGAAATGTAGAAGATGTCGCGTAGTGACGTGCGCGACTCTCCTGTAACCCCTACTTAATCTACAGATTGGACGACAGTGCAGAAGACACCTTCGCTGCTGGTAGTATTTGTTTGTTTTATGAACCGATTTAAATGATTTTTTTGTTAGATAGGGTATACCTCAAGGGTGGTCCCATATCAAGGAATTCAGGATCTGATGTTGGGATCCTGATAAAATTAAAAGAAACCATCAATTTATGGGCACAAATAGTGGTTTTTCATAACTTAATCAGGTATTTGCGTTTAGGAATCATCACATCGTGAAACTGAGCTGATGGTGGAAACCATACCTTTCCTAAACAATTAGAAGTAAGATATAAAAACTGTGATTTTAGTGACAGAAACCACTTAATATGCTTCGAAGAAAAGACATTTGATAGCGCTTTAAAGTATTTAGTTTAAAATGTTTTAAAAGATAGTAGTTGTCGGAGTACTAAAAGATAACGAGAGCCACAAAAAAAACTCTTTTTAACAAAAAAAATACCTGACGAATAGAAACTAAAAAGCAAAAAAAAAAAATAAACCTTTTAAGTGTTGAGTATTGAGCTTATTTACATTAAACTATCAAATTTCAAATAAATTAATTTTGAGTCGGTGCCAAATAATAAAATGTTTTTTTTAGGTCCTTTTCGTCGGTTCAATTTTATGTTAAAAAGTTTTTATACGTGCATCCGATGATCATGAAATTATTTCACCTGGAAAAAAAATGTAACCAACCAATTAAAAAATTACTTTTACTTTACTTACTTTACTTACTTTACTTACTTTACTTACTTTACTTACTTTACTTACTTTACTTACTTTACTTACTTTACTTACTTTACTTACTTTACTTACTTTACTTACTTTACTTACTTTACTTTAAATTGGATGCGATATATACTCTATGAGGCTGCTTACTGTTTAAAAAAATATATTCATCAATTCTGTTGTGATATAGGTACGTACTGTACCTTTATCACAACAATATTGAGTTGAGATAAGAAGACTCTGTTAGATCACACTACGTGAAAGGGCTCGCAGTTTTTTTATACTGCTTTATCTTCAAACAAGCATGCGTCGAATGAGTATTAATGGTTGGATGAACATGAATGGGTGGTGGTAATTGTCACTCAGCTGGTTATTCTGCTACAGGGCTCGACGGTGCACGTCGGCCGCAAGGACGGCGGCGACAAGGTGCAGAACATACTGTCGGACACCACTTACAAGAAGATGTATGACCATAGCCCACACTCGGTGAGTAGCGCATACTCTGAGGTACTCTCTTCTACTCTGAGGTGTAGATATGTTCTGAACACGTGCGTTGTGCCGCAGGTGTTCGTGCAACTGGACGAACTGCTGGTAACCGACGAAGGCGAATCAGAATGGAAGGAGACGGCACGCTGGATCAAGTACGAGGAGGACGTAGAGGAGGGCTCGGCGCGCTGGGGCAAGCCGCACGTCGCTTCGCTGTCTTTTCACTCACTGCTAAACCTTCGGCGCTGCCTTGAGACCGGCGTCGTGCTGCTCGATCTTGACGAGAAGGACCTGCCCGGCGTTGCCTACAGGTCAGCCGTCAGCCTTCCTCCTGATAGCGCATTTACATAATTCCTATACTCTATCTGTAGAGACATATTGCAATTCTCAAATGGGTTTATGGTCACTGCTCCCCTCCTAAGGGTCATAGCGTGATGTTACATAATTAATCAATAACCGTTCTAAATATATACTCTATTCAAAACAAAAAATATTATTTAGATAACAAGCACAATATTTCATCCACATAAGTTAAATATAGCGAAAAATGACATCAACCAGCCATGTGTTCTCCGCCGGTAGACACGACTTTTAAGTCTGCTGTAGCGAGTTGTGTTTCCTAATAGCCAGTGATGCGTGTTGTAGGGTAGTGGAGAGAATGGTGACGGACAATCTCATCGAGGAAGATGACAAGCCGGTGGTGATGCGCTCGCTACTGCTGCGCCATCGGCACGTTCACGACGACCGGTTCCGCTTCAGCATCAGTGCCCGCAAGCACTCATCTTACACCAGCCTACAGGTACGCTCTGTTCATAGCTCATCGCAGGAGCGGAGGCATTCGAGGGTCGCTCTGCGCCGCCGTTACCTTGGCACCGCGCCCTCCTTTATTGCTGCAATTATTTGAGCGGTCGAACAGCGGAACAAACCTTATCTTAGTTTTAAATAACAACACGTAACGTACAAAATGATAAACGAAGAGATAATCAGCGCACCCGCCGACGGTGTCAGATATGAGCACGTTTATCTGATGATACTATAAGCCGATGTTTGGCATGTACCGGAATGTAGCGATATTTGTGAAAATTGTAGGTACAAGGTTAATCCGATACCAAGGACTCTGCTGCTTGCGTGATACCCTATCACGAGCCGTATCGTAGCCGGAACGTTCCTCGTGAAGCGTTTCGTAGTCCCGCGGAGCAGGCGCGATGTTAGGTATAGGTAAGGAATGGTACCTATTGATGTGGTGTTGGTGCGCAGTCGCTGTGGCAGGAGGAGGGCGGGCTGGCGTCGGCGCGCGCGCGCTGCTCCGTGTGCAGCACCACGGCTGCCTGCCGCCGCCACAGCGCGCACCTCATCGTACGGACTGAGCCCGTTATGCGAGTGTGTCCTCTCCTCTCACCTCACGCATTCCTTACTCCCACCACCGTCCCGCGGCGCCCCGTAGACGCTAGTAGTGCGCGCCGCGGTACACCCTTCATCCTGGAGCTTGTCATGTTGCTAGCTGTCGTAGCTCATCAGCCGCGTTCGACTACACGCCACCACTCATCGATATGTACGTTGTAGTTCCCGTATGTGCCACCAGCCACCACATGTTCAGTAGCGAGCAGGCTGTCTGCGCGTGGCCTTCACCGTCATTAAATAACAATAAAAATATGTATTTACGACGTTTTAGAACACCGCTTACTTTCTTAGTTTGTGTACAGTGTCACAAATACGCCACGGCTCAGTCACACATAAATAAATGTTGTCAGGCACAGCACAGCGTTAGGCTGTTAACTATTTATGGTTTTGTTTTCGAATAGACATTAAACAAATATAAATTTAACAATGTATACCACTCAAAGCAATAACTTAACACGAACGCGACCACACAAAGGCACTGCACGGGTTTATTTTAACTAGCGCTTCCATTCCAAGTAATTACTTACCCATTAAATATTGTAACTTGCACAAAATGACACTTGTTGTACGTACTTTGTCTTTCCTTTCGAAAGACGAAGTACGTGCCTTCGTTTTCTTAAATAAAGTATGTTTAAAAACTAAAACCCGAATACTGAAAACTCACTCAAAAAGGATGAAACAAGAAAATATTCTCATACGAAATTGTTATGTAGGTACAATCAATTCAATATTTATCGTAAGTTTGGTAGGGGTGAATGAACGAACTGGCACATTGTAAAACAGGTGGTAGATTTTATTACAATCAATTGCCGTGAGAGAGAAAAAATAAAAAAAGGAAATTAACCGGTTCAGTAATTCAGTACGATTCGTACGATAAAGAAAGATGAAGGTAGATTTGATATAATAATTTAAAACTAAGATATGATAAACATACTATCAACATGAAATACAATTATAATTGGGGTGTCTTCAGGGAAAGTTGTAAATGTCGTACTCGTTGCATTATATGGACGTGCCTCAGCACGGGCGGAAGGCGTCACATGCAGATTACACACAAAACCTGTTTAACAACCTGTTACCGTGTTACATACATCACGCATCTAGCATCACGTGATGTCGTGCTCAAACGCACGCCTATCCACATCAATAAAATAATTGTAACGGTGCTTTGCGTCACGGCGCGGTTGTACACATTATGATTTCTAAGTGAAGCTATAATTATAATTCAGTAATATTATGCACTCGTTCATGGTGTACCTACCACACAAGAGCACAACGTAGCAGACGTCGTCGCTAAATTATTTAGGGTGGTACAATGTTTATTTAGCGGAAACCCTTGCGTTGCTTTATTGCAAAGGACATATGACTTTTCCGTGAGATGACTGAATACAATGTTTGTTTATTTATCAATATCTATTTGGCCCCCTTTAAAGTAATCCCCCTCACGCCCTCACATATAACATACTTGTGTCAGAGCCCTTTTCCAATCTTCGAAGCACTAGGTACTGCTTTGAGCTCTTCCACCGATGCGGCAGCCAACCAATATAATAACGATTCGACGATTCTCTATAGCAATCTTCACCGCTGCAACGCTTTCGTCGTTTGTTGACTGTTGAGGCGTCCTGCAGGCAAGTGTTAGACAAGTGGTAACGTTTCATATCGGGTCCATTTCTAAAAAAGTTGGTGTACTTAGATTTAGCTAACGCTGATGCTATTCGATCTATTGCTTATAAGCAAAATGTTATCACTAAATAATACGCGCTAAAAACTTTGACATTGTAAATTCAAATATTTTTTGAAGTTAGTTATCTAACTTGTTACTGTGAGTTTTGTGTAGCGTTTTAAATTTATTGTAATTATAGTTATTTATTTTGAGCACGTAGCGTAGGGCGAACGTTCTTCGAATGTTTCTATGTCTAGTCTAAAGTAGGGGAAAAGGGCGACGGTTCGGTCGGACTCACGAGTTCACGACACGGTGTTGCCGCACGCAGTGACTAAGCAATCGTGATCCTTTTTCTACTATTACGTTATTTGTTTTACTTCCTTTCTTAAAATATTGTTAATAATGCGTAATGTTGCTGCCACTAACTATGCGCCTGCGGCTTTGCTCGTGTAGATTATGATAGTATGTAGTTTTTTATTTTTAAAAACATTAAGTAGGTAGGTATTTTAAATAAAATTATTTCAATACTACAAATATGATTTAAATTCATCAAAACTATATAAATATTTTAATTAAACCAATTATAGACCTGGTAACCATGTAATTTAAATTTCAAACCTACTTTCAATACACACACGTATACTTACAGGCACACAATTAGAATGGGCGCACACACGCACACAAGTGTGTGACACATGCACACGCAAAGTGGAAGCTTCGGTTGTAACCGGGATTCAACGCGATGATGATGATGATGATCGCCTCCCGGCAAAAAAGTGTCATATCACAAAAAAGTATCATTCACATGTTAGGTACGTTTAAAATTTTTATAGCATTGAATAGCAAATGTTGCATTTTGTCAGCTGTAAAACATCGTTATTAGCTCAGTGAAAAAGGGAGCAAAGTTTCCTTTTTCACTGAGCTGTTTTGTTCAATTCACGGGCATAAAAGTCGTGTCTTCTCTAAATAGCTGTTTTTGTATTAGATATGACACTTTTTTGCCGGGAGGCGGTATGTTCCACATGTTTATAGTAACAACTTTTGTAACATTTGTTTATGGCAAGGAACTGATTCCCAATAGACAGCTAACGCTAGTTTGGGAATCAGGGCTTGCATTTGAATTGTATGCACCTTATGTTACAATAACGAATTTATTTATTTGTATACTAAAACATTGGAAATGAAAATCAGGCGTTATAGTGTATCTAATCTAGGAAGTACCGTTTGACGTTTCATACTTTTCAAGCCGAAACAACTTTGTATAGGCGTAACTCACACAATTTCAATAACCTTTTCCGTAAAACCATGGAATTATGAAACTATTTTTATTTTATCACAAGATGTACAATTCTTAATGACTACATTCAAATTTAAATATTTGAAACAAAGTGAACTAACTAAAATATAGAATAGGTTTTTTTAGACTTCGTTTCAAAGTCACGTAGTTAGGTCCTTAACCGTAGTGTTGCGACTCTTCAAATTCACTTGTATACGAAAAATCGTTAAAATATACCAATAATCGAACTTATTAATAACGAGTCTTTTTCAATCCAGGCATCTTTTAGTATTTAATAATACTTAAATTTCAGCTGACATCCAACGGTCAACAAATTAAAAGTATGTAAAAAAAAGCGTCCTACGTAAATAACTACAATATTTCCGGTGCCACATCTAAGGAAAAAAGGAAACTAACATTATTAAAAAATTTAGTTACTTTTCAACATAATACTTACATACTACTCTGTTTAAATGTACTTACTGTGAAAACTCTTTAATAGAGCAGGTACCAAGAAAGATAGATCTGTTTCTAGGGAGAGGAAATGAAAAGGTTATGCGAAGCAACTTAGGTTTTTTTACTGGAAACCTTTAAAATACAATAAAGACAAATAATCAGATAACTTGTAACAACACTTTGAATATTCAATATATCTTGATATATAATTTGAATATAGCTCCGCGTGACAGCGCAGGCCACCACGTATGCAGGCTTCTCAAACTCGAGTCCTCCTGTTTTTTTCATTGTTCCATTCGCTAGGTTAATTCAAATACGAATTAAGAGCATGAAGTTGCCAGCAGACTTTCGCGCGACCAAATAGTATTTATTCGTCAATCCATGAAGGTTGCAAGCGGGCGCGCGTAGTCCCAACACTGAGCTGCGCCCTTTCCGCGACTTCTTGCTCTCTCCTGCCTGCCTCACACCTTTCCTACTTAGTGGGAGTGCTGGTGCATCTATGGCCTCTCCCGCAGATGGAAGTAGTGACTGGCCTTCCGCTGGAAACAGTTCATTATTAGTCATAATCAATCTTTATGACTTCTTTAAAAATTCTTCGGCGGCAGGCGAGTCACTTGGGACTTGCAAATCTGAAAACAAGGACAAAAAAAATATACATCATATAGTTAGTTGGTTCTACAACCAAACTCCTATCCACAATGTTACCTACCTAGCCTACAGTTTTCTATTTCTTTTTTCCTCGTTTCATGAAAAAAACAAATTATAACAATATCAACAAACGTTATAAGTCCAATAAACATAATACAACATTTCAATACATAACTTGTTTTGTGGGAGAGCTATGCTTCGGCACGTATGGGCTGGCTCGACTCCGCTCGTTACCACGGCCTCACAGAAAAACGGCCGTAAAGCAATGTTTGCATTGCATTTCGCCGCGTGAGTGAGGTTAGCGGAGGCCCTAACCCTTTCCTCTCCCTTATTCCCGTCCTTCCCCTCTCCCCCTCTTCCCACTCTTCCCCCCCTCCCCCTCTTCTCCTACTCCCACCTCAAAGGGCGGCAACGCACTTGTGACTCTCAAGTTGCAAGTGCCCATGGGCGGCGGTAGTCATTTACCATCAGGTGACCCGTCTGCTCGTTTGTCCCCTATACCATAAAAAAAAAGTTATTAATCCGATAAGTGATTCAACCTTATTTGTCAATCACGGAAAAAAAAACCATTTAATGTAGTCCCAACATTACGTCAACTTCACGCATATTACTTAGACCCTGCGGAAGAATGCAATGGCGATTCTCGCTCCCCCGATCATGGGCAAGCAGTGGAACACCGGGGTGGTTTTTAGTCGGTAAGAGTCTGACAGACCTCTTCAGCCTCCCCCAAGGGCGGAGGACATCCATGATTATCATCCACTTCGGTACAAAAAAAATATTACTTAAACCCAACCCGCCTGTTTTGTGTAGTGTATATGTTACTGTAAATCTCTGAACTTCAGTAAATCCTAAGATTTTCCAGTAAAACCTAAAATTTACCAACTGTTTATGGCACAAGTCCGAACTGCTCTTTGCTCATGTATGTGTACAATAAGTAATGACAGCGGTCGGCGAGTACCAGGACCGAATCACTTCTACGAAAATCAATAATGTACAATGCGGTTAGGTTAGGATGGCACTGAAAAGCCCGAAAAATTATATTATCTCTCTTATAAAATTCTGATATTTATCTAAACACTTTGGTATAAACTAAGATTTACTAGAAAAACCTATGATAAACCAATACACGGGCTTTTACTGTAATATACATAAATCTGTAAAACTGTAATCGATTAGTGAATACAAAGAAATGATCTCTTAAGAATCGGATATTGCAGTAATCGATTTCTTAGACCCCATGCCTATTCATCAATCTGTCAGAACTGTCAAACGGTACTTCTTAGATTAGATGGACTATAAGTACTTAATTTGCATAACAATTGTAATATTTAAAAAAAAAATATTAAAGAGGCAAGCCTACACACATTTTAAAGCCCCGAAAGAGTAGGTAATTAAAACGGTAGGTAGGTATTAATAGTTTTGTAGGGAGTGATTTATCTGTAACGTAGTAACTACTTAGTAATCTGTGATGAAGGTAAATTCATGGCAATATTGTGGTTTTTTGTGAAATATTCCTGTAAATTTCTAAGTATGTAAGTTTTATTTTTATTTTTAAATTATATTTCGTTTCCTTCATTATAATCGTGTAGCGATTGCTACAAAATAACAGATAAAGATAATGATATTATAATTTTATTTAGGGCGGGTGTACCTTGCTTCATTTGCCTTTCTTAAAGACGTATATCATCTCTTTCTAAAACATTTTACACAGGGCGTCTCCGACCCATGCTAGACACAAACGAGAGTCATAATTATTAAAAAATAAAGAAATCTACATATCACACCTCAAGTTAACTAAACACACACTTGGACGCACAACGTGCCAAACAAATGTATACTTAATGCAAACAGTTCAAACTCTTAGGCGCCCATTACACGGATTTGCTGTCAGTTTTGCCATAATAAAAACGGTGATTGACGAATAACCTATCGTCTGTAAGAAACAGTCTCACAACAGTCACAACCACTAACTAACAGTAACTGCCAAGTTCTTCGTGTTCGCACTCAGTCAACGTTCTGAACTTATTTCTACCCTTTTATAACCTCACTATTCATTAATATTTATCAATCGACCAATACCATTGCGTTACCGGTATAACCAGTAATGTAAAATAATGTCTATTAACTTATTCTTATTAAATAGTGAACTGTGTTATCATTATCATTTATTATAGTTTGTCCTTATTTTTAATAAAATAAATAAGAGTTTTTGATGTGGCGACGACACGTCTAATGCAGTGATTGAAGCTTGCATGATGATATTTTAATGTCGATATTATTTCATCAATCACCAACGAACATCCGTCAAACATGACTTTTGGTAATGATTGACGTTTACATGAGCGTCTAATGGACGCCTTACATACATACATACTTACGTACTTACCTATTAGATACATACATACTTAGAAACATATGTACATAATTATTTATACATAAATTTGCTTTTGCTTTCAAATGTATAAGAGATTGATATAGGCAGACGTAGTATACGCCTACGGTTCACGTTCTGTTGTTTGGCGTTCAAAAATTTGCCACAGATCTTACCTTCACAAGCGCTCGCGCTGTACTGACCAGGGCTGCCAGTAAGGACAACTTATTTTATACCACCGAGTCTCAGAACATATACAAAATCACGTACTATTATACAAAATCAGTATTGTACAATTATAGTACGTCACTCTTTGGGGATTTCAATAAATGGTATTTTAACTTTAACGTATAAGGGTTTAACAGTGTACCACAGACATGATTTGTTTTAAGTACTCGAACCTCTATGTGTATATAGGTACGTACTTATTACGCTGTAACATCAGTAATGACATTGCATCCAATTATATAAAGCAATCTACTAAACCAACAGGATACATAAGATAACCCGAATTTTACGAATTTTGTATCCAATTATACTGTCTGGCAGTCCTGGTACTGACTGTATTGAGTTCGAACGGCCAACGCATCGCATTATTTTTATCATTTTGGGCAGTTATAATTACGTTTATTTAAAGATTTTTTATAATTTATTTAAAAAAAATACAGATTTTCTAATTACTTGTGAACTAACGTTTTTTGCAGGTAACCCATACATATGTACATCAAAATTTTGAGGCTGCTATGAACTATATTACTATTTCAGATATACCTATCTAATATACAAAATTCTCGTGTCGCGGTGTTTGTTGCCAAACTCCTCCGAAACGACTGGACCGATTTTTATGAAATTTTGTATGCATATCGGGTAGGTCTGAGAATCGGTCAACATCTATTTTTCATACCCCTAAATGATAAGGGTGACCCCACCCCTAAATATTTTTTTTATTTTTATTTTATTATGATTTAGCATTGAAAAATACAAACAACTTCAAATTTTCACCCTTCTACGATCAACCCCTGTTTTTTAATCGCGATTTTTATATGATTCTGTGTGTTTTCACTAATAGACAGAGAGATTCATGAGGAAGGTTTTATGTGTATAATTTGTTAAGATTTTGTGAAAATTGATTGAAATATATTGATAATTGTTGAAGATGTCTCTGCTACCCGTGCGAAACCGGGGTGGATTATCAAATCAAATCAAATTTAGTTAGATTGCTAGTAATTATATATTTTTTTCTATTTTATTAATATGTTGATAATTGTTGAAGATGTCTCTGCTACCCGTGCGAAACCGGGGTGGATTATCAAATCAAATCAAATTTAGTTAGATTGCTAGTAATTATATATTTTTTTCTATTTTATTAATATGTTGATAACTGTTGAAGATGTCTCTGCTACCCGTGCGAAACCGGGGTGGATTATCAAATCAAATCAAATTTAGTTAGATTGCTAGTAATTATATATTTTTTTCTATTTTATTAATATGTTGATAATTGTTGAAGATGTCTCTGCTACCCGTGCGAAACCGGGGTGGATTATCAAATCAAATCAAATTTAGTTAGATTGCTAGTAATTATATATTTTTTTCTATTTTATTAATATGTTGATAACTGTTGAAGATGTCTCTGCTACCCGTGCGAAACCGGGGTGGATTATCAAATCAAATCAAATTTAGTTAGATTGCTAGTAATTATATATTTTTTTCTATTTTATTAATATGTTGATAATTGTTGAAGATGTCTCTGCTACCCGTGCGAAACCGGGGTGGATTATCAAATCAAATCAAATTTAGTTAGATTGCTAGTAATTATATATTTTTTTCTATTTTATTAATATGTTGATAACTGTTGAAGATGTCTCTGCTACCCGTGCGAAACCGGGGTGGATTATCAAATCAAATCAAATTTAGTTAGATTGCTAGTAATTATATATTTTTTTCTATTTTATTAATATGTTGATAATTGTTGAAGATGTCTCTGCTACCCGTGCGAAACCGGGGTGGATTATCAAATCAAATCAAATTTAGTTAGATTGCTAGTAATTATATATTTTTTTCTATTTTATTAATATGTTGATAATTGTTGAAGATGTCTCTGCTACCCGTGCGAAACCGGGGTGGATTTTCAAATCAAATCAAATTTAGTTAGATTACTAGTAATTATATATTTTTTTCTATTTTATTAATATCTTGATAATTGTTGAAGATGTCTCTGCTACCCGTGCGAAACCGGGGTGGATTATCAAATCAAATCAAATTTAGTTAGATTGCTAGTAATTATATATTTTTTTCTATTTTATTAATATGTTGATAATTGTTGAAGATGTCTCTGCTACCCGTGCGAAACCGGGGTGGATTATCAAATCAAATCAAATTTAGTTAGATTGCTAGTAATTATATATTTTTTTCTATTTTATTAATATGTTGATAACTGTTGAAGATGTCTCTGCTACCCGTGCGAAACCGGGGTGGATTATCAAATCAAATCAAATTTAGTTAGATTGCTAGTAATTATATATTTTTTTCTATTTTATTAATATGTTGATAATTGTTGAAGATGTCTCTGCTACCCGTGCGAAACCGGGGTGGATTATCAAATCAAATCAAATTTAGTTAGATTGCTAGTAATTATATATTTTTTTCTATTTTATTAATATGTTGATAATTGTTGAAGATGTCTCTGCTACCCGTGCGAAACCGGGGTGGATTATCAAATCAAATCAAATTTAGTTAGATTGCTAGTAATTATATATTTTTTTCTATTTTATTAATATGTTGATAATTGTTGAAGATGTCTCTGCTACCCGTGCGGAACCGGGGTGGATTTTCAAATCAAATCAAATTTAGTTACATTGCTAGTAATTATATATTTTTTTCTATTTTATTAATATCTTGATAATTGTTGAAGATGTCTCTGCTACCCGTGCGAAACCGGGGTGGATTATCAAATCAAATCAAATTTAGTTAGATTGCTAGTAATTATATATTTTTTTCTATTTTATTAATATCTTGATAATTGTTGAAGATGTCTCTGCTACCCGTGCGAAACCGGGTGGATTATCAAATCAAATCAAATTTAGTTAGATTGCTAGTAATTATATATTTTTTTCTATTTTATTTGCTTAGTATGCACTATCGTTCAATCTACGAGCTCAAAAAGTGTCGTCGCACAAATTACGAAAAACTTGCTTCAGAATGTTAACTTTGTCTATAAGTTAAAACAAAATTCAGAAAAGTGAGGCTGCTTTGATCTATGCTAAAAACTGTTCTCCATTTTTCAATAAGTTTAAGTAGTTAAAGATTTTTAGTTGCTCAGAATAAGAACGTCAAAATTGACCCTTTAATGAAAAAAATCACGGTTGAAATGTAATATGCCTCTTAAGCAAGAATCAAGAAAAAATCAAAGTTAATTAAGTAGGCTTTATTGTAAGAACAGTAATATCATAGGCGCCAACAGTATTTACTATGCTTATTAAACTATCAGTCTGAAAAAGTCTATTTAGTTTGGGAATTATAATTTGATAGTAATTTAATTTAAAAAAATCAGGTTTGACCACAGTGGCCTAGCGTGCCCTATATCAAAATTAGTTGGGGGACCCAAATGTAGGGTAAAGATTTCTCGCAAAAGAAACAAAAGTGCTTTAAACGGGGGAATCCCGCAATAACCGATATAGAATGTTGCCAACTTTTGGGCGCCCGCTTAACCCGGGAAAAAAACCGGACAAGTGCGAGTCTGACTCGCGCACCGAGGGTTCCTTAAGCAAACAAACTTGTATACGTCCATCTCGGGAATCAATTCTCAAAGACTTTTGCCCGTCTTTTTCGAAAGACAAACTTAACTTTGCGGTTGCGATGTACGACAAAGTCAACAATCCAACCGCAAAATATAAGTTTGTAATCACAAAACCTTTTTTTAAGTGATGTAACACCAAATTAACGACTTTCGGATTTTTTCCTTCACTTGTGCTGTCAGACCTTACTTTTAACCAAAATTGACAATTGTAACAAGTTGTGACAAACAAAAATAAAAAAAGTTGAAAATTAAGGTAAATTTTGGTACTTACAAGTTTTCGCGAAAATCTTCATTTGCCCTTATCTCTTTATCGTGTTGACTCAGGACCTTGATTTTTATACACCTAATAGGGACTATACACCTCGGTATCTGGTATACATTTCAACTTGCTAGGTCCACCCGTTCCTAAGAAAATCGGTGGAGACACACGGATAGACGGACGAGAGTGATCTTATAAGGGTTCCTTTTTTTACCTTTTGACGTACGGAACCCTAAAAAGAGATTGCTTTTTTTGACTTTTGTTATTTCTGAAGTGAAAACTCTATAGGCACGTATGACAGTTTTTTATATGATTTTTTCCCGGGAAACACGAGATTAAGTGACATTGTGGATAACATATTACAAATTTTTGCTTATACACGTTACGAGGCCGCATTATCGCATACATAACCTTCTGGCGAATCCTATTCGGTGCAGTCTGCATGTGCCTACTGTCCACACGAAGTGCATCGATACCACATCTCGTTGTTGCGACCAAACTCACCGCAAATTAAGCAACTATTACCATCGTCTTCTGCGTCATCATTTTCGTCATCGTCGCAATGTTAGAAAGGCTCATATCCGACTGAGGTGGAGTTTATTTCTTGCAGAACACGTCTCTTGGCCTTGTCTACAGTATTTTGTTTGACTTGGCATTTATTCGCTTTTATTTTCCTGTTCTTGCTACCGCCTCTTTGCTTTTTCCTTTTTTGATTCTTGCTGCTATTTTGTTTTCCTTCTGTATTAGACTTTGTTTTACGGGCTTTGAGGTTAATATTTTGGCATTTTGCTTTTTTATTGGGGGTTTTATTGGGTATTAGAAGCAACTAATCGATCAGAGATGAAGACTTTGAACTTGTATTAATTAGAGGTTCCAGTGCTGTCTCTGGCTGTAATACTGATAATATTGAGTTGATGTAGATGGTATTGGGTCAGAGATTGTTGACATATGAGTTACAGCCGTTGGAACAGTAACAGACATGGAGCAATCTTCAACGATAACTTCCTGGAACTGTCAAAATTATGATTCAGCTGCTGTTTTTCTGCAAACTAGTATGCTATTTTTCTAATCTGTATTGCAGTACCAATGTTGGAGAGGAACTTTATTCGGTCTGCTATAGTCTTCTCCACTTCGGGTCTAAATACAGGAAGCCTTCCAAGATGTGGATTAGAAAAGGTTTGCTTCTTCAACCGCTTTTGAAGACTCGAAAACGGAATATTCATTGATTTGGTAGCTTGTATCATTGGTATTCCTTATTTTATAAGATCTTCTGCTTTTACCAGTGTCAGAAGACCATTTTGCCTTATCTGTTGATCTAGGGCGTGACTTCGGCATCGATTGGTGAAGAACAAAACTAATGCGGGCAATGGGGGTCAACTGTCTCCTATTACCCTATTATAGGTATAAAATTAAAAAACCAAAATAAATAATTTAGCTAGTAGGGGGCTAATTGCACCATAGTTTTTTTAAAGCTTATGTTTGATGGCCCATATTCGATTCATGTTTCGTTTTATTGGCAATGGTAGGAGGTAGGTAAGACAAATTGGGATGTATTCAAATTTTAAACACAGTCATCATATTTAACTAATTTTAAACATTATAAAAAACTTCTTTTAGGGTTCCGTTCCTCAAAACGAAAAAAAGGAACCCTTATAAAGATCACTTTGTTGTCCGTCTGTCAAGACCTTTTTCTCAGGCACTTGTGAACGCATCAAGTTGAAATTAATACCAAAATTCATAAGTCTACGGTCCGTTGAAGCTGTAAAAAAATCAAGCTTCTAGCTTAGCTCAGCTCAGCTTTTTTTTACAGTCAATGCAATCAAAGATTTGACCACTTAAGCCTTATATTTGATCAAATTTGAACATTTCGCAGGTAAATCAAAACCTATAGGATACTGCCCATTGACCTAGAATCATAAAATTTGGTAAGAAGCAAGTTCTCACAGCACAAGCCAAGGAAAAAATCAGAAAGTCGTTAATTTATTGTTATATCTGTCTGTCTGTCTAATACCCTTTTCCTCAGAAACCAGAAAAGGCATCAAGTTCAAATTAACATCAAATACTTATGCCAGCGGTTCTTTGCAGCTGTACAAGATCAAGCTTCTAAGTCCACGCAATCAAAAGTTACGGCTATTAAGTCTTAGATTTTAACAAATTTGAACATTTCGCAGGTAAATCAAAACCTACAGGGTACTTATCATTGACCTAGAATCATGAAATTTGGTAAGAAGCAAGGTCTGACAGCACGGAAAAAATCCGAAAGTTGTTAATTTGTTGTTATATCACATTAAAACATAGTTTTTGTGATTACAAGCTTATATTTTGCGGTTGGATTGTTGACTTTGTCAAACATCGCATCCACAGAGTTAAGTTTGTCTTTCGAAAAAGACTGGCAAAAGTCTTCGAACATTGATTCCCGAGATGGACGTACTATCTAAATACAAGTTTGTTTGTTTGCGGAACCCTCGGTGCGCGAGACAAAAAGGGGGCAATTCCGTCCAGTAGCAAGATTTTATAGAAATCGCTAGTTTTTTAAAGAATACACATGAATCCATACATGCGTTAGTTTAAGACAGTCAGTTATAAGCTTTGCAATATTAAAAATAAAGTCTTGGTTGTGTTTTATACGTAAAAAACTTATTTGGGGGCTATTCCGGCATTCTGAAGAAGGCCCCCTGCCTTCTTTGATGGGTATTTAGTGCACTTTAAGTAGTTTGGACTTTAATAAATTAATAAAATACTTTAAGCACGTCATTACATGTTGCAATTTAATTCTAAACGTCATTCGCAAAACCTAATTCTAAAAGTAATTTAATTCTGATAATAATGGATATAATACCTATAAATAAACGATACCACTAATACTAACTTTGTATTAGGTACCTACGCATTGAACATTGAAAAACCGCTGCCACAATTGAGGTACCTACTATTTACCTCAATTCTGCCAGCGGGTTTTCAATTTTTGTTTGTTCTATTAGACTACTTTATGAAATATATAAAATTAAAAATGGTAATTTTTAATGTAAACAGTTATTTCAAAATTAAACAATCAACTTTATTAAAATGCTCAAACGAACCAACTAAGAGTTGTTGTTTGATAAATCACACAGAATTACATATTTATATTTCGTGGACGGTTTCTTTTCCTTTTTATTTCATTTATTACTTTGTTCTCTTCAGTGGCGTAACTGTACCATCTGGGGCCCATGGCAAATTCATCGGATGTGTGTGCGTCTGACTCGCACTTGGCGTTTATTTCCTAACTCGTGTATTTTATTAGGTTTATTAAATTAGATAACTTATATTGATTTAGTACAAAATTAATATTTTTTATTACATTTTGTAATTAGTGCCTCCTGTGTTCAAGGCCTTCGGTGGTCGGGGCCTCCACGAGCCTGAGGCTCGTGACATTTTGCCCGCTCTGCCACCCTATTGTTACGCCACTGGTTCTCTTCTTTTGAACATAAAGACATTGTCATAGGCGATGACTTCAGAACCTGGTGCCAATTTTAGCCTATTTGACTTGGAAAACTTGTATTTGCATTTTACTTTTAGCAGCAGCAACTCTTTAATTGACATTTGTAGCAATGGATTATTATCCATCACAACACTACACAGAACATTAGGCTCACAATTGACATGAATAAAAAAGGTTAACGATATCTGAAATGGGGCAAAATGGCATATGATCTTCTTACCGCATACAAATGAGACGGAAATAAGCACTTGATGATTTTGACGTTACAAAGTTAGCACCTCAAAAAAAATTAGTATTCGCAGCGGTTCTTAGCAAAAAAAATATAAAGAACGTTGAAACGGACATTGACCCATCTATATTACAGTCTCGCGATACTGAAAGTTGCATTATTTTATACTAGCAGCGCCCCGCGGTTTCACCCGCGTAAGTCCCGATCCCAAGGGAGTATCGGGATAAAAAGCCTATGCGTTAATCCAGGTCTCCAGCTATCTACATACCAAGTTTCATCGCAATCGGTTCAGTGGTTTTTGCGTGAAAGAGTAACAAACATCCATCCATCCATCCAAACTTTCACATTTATAATATTAGTGGGATTTATCTTCGATAAAGTACAGTACAAATCACTCACACTTCACTTTTAAAATAAAACTGAACTTCAAACACTATTTTACCCTGTTCTATACCAAATTACGCCGACTAGGAAATTTTATTTGTAGTATAAAGTAATGCTTTTTTAGCCACACAGTTAACAAAAAAGCAACTCGATTTTAATGGGTTTAATTAGCAACAGTCGATGTTGCCGCGTAGACGGATTTGGCCACCCTGACCTTACTTCATTTTATTTTTTACTCAAAATTCTATATAGCTCGTTTGATACTTTTTTACATAGCAGAAAAACACACACCAAAACACTTCTAACCATTATATTTGCCAAAACAACTAAATACCGCGAAATGGCTGATAATACCAATATACATTAGGTTAAATCAATAGGTACTTCTATGGGCGACGATAGTCACTTACCATCAGGTGACCCGCTTGCCCCCTATAATATAAAAAGAAATGAATAAATAATTTCAGTGTCTGAAACACCGTAAGAATCACACGTACACTTTGCTGAATAATCTGTTGCAGATTCAATTTCAATATCTTTAATGTCACAATAGTCTCATACAATCATAACTATGAAGAAATCATATCACTCGTACAAAGACACAGACAGTATAAGATTTTAGCAGTAGTAGCAGCAAGTACGGTAATAAAATGAAAGTGGAAGTAGGGTTAGCCGTTAGAGTATGATCGAAACTGCCACGAGTGCAAGGTGGCTGCGCATCGACGGGCATCGAACCTTTTGGTCTGACAGTACTTTACTGAGACGATAGCTCCTCGACGTCTCATCGGATAGAGGAACTAAACTAGATTATTTCACCTAGCCGAAAAGGCTTCTTAATGGGCTCACGTTTGACCAACTTTCACTTTTTTGTTTTGCAATATACAAGAGTCACGGCGGTGCGTGCCTAGTCATCTTTCGATCTAAAATAACATACACGCAAACGAACAAAAGCTAAATTATTTAAATGATACTTATGTATCATTTAAATAATGGTGGTCAGGTGGGCATAATGCAATGCACTATGAAACGTATCTTGTGCTTGCTATAGATTTCCTCAGAGGAACTATTGAAGTAATACTGACTGTAAGATATGGACCACTTATTATACATAGCAACTCGACTTCAAGCCTTCAGCTCATCGGTACCTATCATACAATTTATTTTATCACCGTATCGTAACTAACTTATATTTTTCTTAGTTGTAGAAACTACTAAGGTTTTTATGTGTATTTGCTGTTGTGTTTATAAACTACTAATAGTAGTGGCATGGACGAGAAAGGTCTTAAAATAATAATGATGCGACAAATAAATACCATCCACGAGTGACTATTGTCCACGTGGATGGCGAGCACGATCAGCCGCTAACCGTTATGTGCACATGTGTATGTAGAACCTGGCCGAGGGGCGGCGCCGTCGCAGCTCGCACGCGCTGCCCTTGGACCGAGCCGAGGCGCGCAAGCAATCGTCGGTGGCGGGGCTGGACCTGCGCGAGGTAGAATACCTCGCCAGCGCGACGGCCGAAGCTGCGGGCTCGCAGGACGAGCTGCGTCGCACCCACAACGATTCTATCATGAAGAGAATTCCCGGTGATGCCGAAGCTACCACCGTGCTCGTGGGCGCAGTGGGCTTTCTTGAGCAGCCCACCATCGCATTCGTGCGGCTCGCGCAGGGCATTCTAATGCCGTCCATCACGGAGGTACCGGTGCCGGTGCGTTTTATGTTCATTCTGCTAGGTCCGACTGGCGCCGATCTGGACTACCATGAGGTGGGTCGGTCCATCTCTACGCTAATGTCAAACTCTACTTTCCACGGGATCGCATACAAAGCAGAAGATCGTCGTGAACTGTTGTCCGCTATCAACGAGTTCCTCGATGACTCTATAGTGCTGCCGCCTGGGGACTGGGAGAGACAAGCTTTACTGCCATTTGAGGAGTTGCGCGCCAAGAGCGACATGATCAGGCGGCGCAAACGCGATGCGCTGGAACGCAAGCGAGCTGCAGGGGAACTCCCCGTGCCGCAGTCCGATGAGAAGAAAGCGCTGCTGGCAGCCGAGGCGGGAGGCGACCCTTACAAGGAACCTGACAACCCCCTCACAAGAACAGGAAGACTCTTTGGCGGTGAGTAAGCTGTTACATATATTACTTCGATGGTGTGACAAGGAATAGTTGCGCCTCAGTGTCATGTTGTGCGTTACAGGCGTTATCCGAGATATAAAGCGGCGGTACCCGCTCTACGTATCAGACTTCAAGGACGCGCTCAATGGTCAGTGCGTCGCGGCCACCATCTTCATGTACTTCGCTGCGCTCTCTTCGGCTATCACCTTTGGTGGTCTATTGGCTGAGAAAACCTACGGCAAGATCGGCATCTCTGAAACACTGGTATAACAATTTTTCGCTTCTAATTCCTAAAACAATTAAAAGCTACAGTCGTCCCTCACAAACATACACTTAAACTTCCCGTCCTTGACAAAATCTGATAGTTATTGTTTATTAACCTAACACTTAGGGTAAATATATTTGTGTATAGAAATATATAGTATCAGCTAATGGGCGGGTCATGTGAGTGAGCATATTTGGTCCGCAGGTATTCACGTGCGCCGGTGGAGTGCTGTTCGCCCTGATCTCGGGCCAGCCCATGATGATTACAGGCGCGACGGGCCCGCTACTACTACTGGATGAGTCTCTCGCCAACTTTTGCCTATCTTACGGCTTCGACTTCTTGGCCGCGCGCATGTACTGTGGTCTCTGGATGATAGTCATCGCACTGTGCGTCGCGTCCGTCGAGGGCAGCGTGGCTGTCAAGAGGATAACCAGGTGCGGTACTAGCGGTAGCCTCACGTAGTAGACTGCTAATATTATTGCAAAAACAGACAAAGAAAAATATATATTTTGCCTTTAATAATAACTATTTTGTCCCCTATCTGATTAGCTATAATTTAAAGCCTTAGTCTCACTCCTACCATGAAAAGATTCGATTCTTATCGTCTACCCGTCTATCTTCTAACCATCTTAGTTATTCATGTTTTATTTGAAGAGAGGTTACTTACTCTTATCATTTAGTGTCATACGAAGAGTGTGTTATATATTGTTGCCAATTTCGGGAGTAGGTTCACGGAGGACATCTTTGCCTTCCTGATCTCTCTCATCTTCATCGGCGAGCCAGTGACGAGTTTGATCAACGTATTCCGCGCGCATCCGCTCGGCTTTGACTACAGCACTGCGCATGAGGTGAACGTCACCGAGGCGCCTCTCAACGTTACCGCCTCAGGTAATACTGATATCTACTAGTATGTTCCTCTTCCCTCACTACAAACTACATCATTAACCAACCATTTTTCATTGCTTCGAGTGTGCTTCAAGCAAGTTTGATGTGTGACATATTATTATGATATACACTGAACATACATACATATGACATTCGTATTAGTGTGCGTCTAAACGGGTAATACTTTTATTACAATGTATGTAACATTACCAGCAATTACAGCCAGACTTTGCAATATACGATAATAATATGTATTTTGAGCGTGGCAACAATAGGGTGGCACAGCGGGTAAAAGATGGACAAGGCATGGGAATCGAAAATACTTAGATATTGGCCGGCCAGCTTAATTGGTGTTTCGTTTTGTGGCTTATATGCTTTTCTAAGTGTCGTGACTTTAAAGTCAAATATCTGCATTTCATAAATTTCTTTAAAAATGGATGAATTTACGTAATCTTTTACGGTCCTGGCCAGTACAAATACGGCAAGCTGAAACCCTTACGCCCTTTAAAAATATGGTCAAGCAACACTGTCTATCTCTGTAATATCTTTATCTATTTCTCATTCTATTACATAACTAAGATCATAATTACTTTCGAATATACTACGAGTATGTAATCTCTACTAACTAGCAATATATATATGTATATATCTGTATGTGTAAATTATTGTCTGTAAATTCAATAATACGCCATCAACTAGTATGTTTTTATTTAATATTTCTGTAAGTATTTCCAACTAAAGGTTGTCCTGGTAGAGATCGCTATTAGCGATAAGACCGCCCATTGTACTCTAATATTTTATAAGAGATCTGTTTCAACTGTATGTTATTAATGGTGTACAATAAAGAATATTCTATCTATCTAATCTTGACATACCACTGACGTTCGGTGTGACTCAAAAATGACAAGTCGAGACTCGACATTTGGTTGACGCCACCTAGCTACAAATTATATTACAATTGCCGTAACTGACATGTACGTGTTTTAGTGTTTAGAAAAAGATTGTGTTGTATAATTTGTAATCATTAAAAATAATTTTTAAACTTTCGATAAATGTCGTTGTAAGCTACGACTGACTTGCGATATGGTTTCGTTACCTTTGTTATCTTAAATAGCACAAAAATTGTTAATAAAAAATAAAGAAGAAGGAAAGCCTACTTCTATTGAGTCTAACCAGTGGTCCAATTGATAAGTGGGTATACAGGGGTAACGAAATTTAAATTGCTATCTGAGATGTCGGCCTTAGGTCAGTATCTGATGTATACAAGATCGAAATTATGAGTCGGTCATGATTAGGGTTACCAATCCCAAATATCAAAAACTAGGACTTGAAGAAGTAAAAAAAGGACGCAGTAATGGAGAGAATGAGAAAGCACTGCGCGACAATAGTAGAGAGAAAGAGACATCACAGAGGTTGCGCACGTTGCGTCTTTGTTTTAAAACAGCGCGGGCAGCGCGAACACTTGCGCCGTGAGGCCACACGTAATGTAAAGGTAGCATATTTTGCGCACTAATTATACATGACCTTATCAGGGCGCTTTAAAAACCCAGGACGCTGCCTAAAAACTATCCAGGACGCCCCAGGACACTCCGAAAATCAGGATATGTCCTGGGAAAACAATGACGGTTGGCAACTCTGGTCATGATTCAGTTGTGAGTCATGTCTTATGTAAAACCTATAGTATGATATTGAATGATATGAAGCTGGCATCATCGTGATGTCAATGTGTTTACTGGGTCGAAAGTAGGGATGATCGATATTAGAAAAACATCGATGTTTACATCGATGTGCACATCGAATCAAAAGTCACATCGATGGGAACAAATAAATAAAAGTCTAAATTTTTTATGAAATGTGTTTTGATTTATTTTTTTATATATAAGCAAAAGCAAACATCAATGTTTTTGGTAACAAACAAATAAAACTGTCCAAATTTTTTATGAAATGTGTTTTTATTTATAAAAATATTTGGAACAAAAAATAAGGAAAAAAAAATTAGCAGTCCCACTGTCATTTAGGCACTCTGTAAAAAAATTAATTTCGACAGGTGTTTACCTTTAAGTCTGTTACGCTTATTACGCTGTTATTCTTTTTACATCCATGTGTCGATGTTATCGAAGTCAAAACATCGATGTTTTTCAGCTAAACATCGATGTTTATGAAACATCGATGAATATCGATCATCCCTAGTCGAAAGTAAAAAATATATAAAAATAAATAATACCGTGTTGCAAATAGGTAAGATCCCTACCTGCCATTGCCATTCTATAACCGCCCGTTTATAAATAGCGTTGAGCCTTGTGAAAAGAAATCGGGAAAACAAACTTACGGCCACTCTTAAATAAACATAATTAGTTTAACTGTGTACAGCACTATTATCATGCGCCACTATGTTATTAAGATTAAAAGTAAGAAAAGTAAAATGAAGCGTTGAAGGTTTGGATACTGAAAACTAAACAAGATAAAATTAAAATAAGAAAAGAAAGACATTAAAGCTAGATCACATTACATTTCTATTTCCTAAGTATTTGAAATAGCCTTTGAAAATACAAATAATTCGGTTCCAAGTTTCGTCGTTTTATCCTCCAAATAATCAACTACTCAAATAGTTGTCGTTTTACTGTCTATTTAAATTTGTTCAGACTTTAGTTTGTATTTTATTTAGGATTTTATTATAAAATCGCACACAGCGCCTCCGAAACGACAGGTCTAACAAGTTGATATTTATGACGTGTGGTAATAGAATCTGTGTTTATCACAGTATTTTAAAAACTGGTCTTTATTTTTATGAAGATAAATCAAGTTTTCATAGATGTACTGACATGCCCCTGTCATTATGTTTATATCTTTAAAATTTATTTCAATTCAACTTCATTAAAATGTATATGTGATGGCCGGACTACAGTTGACCGTGGTAGAGTAGAGTAGCCGCATATTGCAATAAAAGTATTGGCCGTTTAAACGCACCTTTACTTTCTAGTACCCGGGAGACCCGGGAGATGTAACGTTTTGTAAAATCGTCATTTCTTTTTAATATATATATTTTTTGGAAAATTGCGTTTTTACTAGAAATAAAACTATGTAGTAGAATTTAAAATGCTTATTAAAACTGTATCTGTATACAAAATTTCATCAAAATTGTATACATAAATAAATACATACATACAAGAATTGCTCGTTTAAAGTAATAAGCTTAGATTATATATATATATATATAGGACCTATATATAATCTAATGTAATAAGATACAGGTAGTTAGCTTTTAAAAACAGTCACTCGTCTGTGATTCAAAGAAAGCGACCAGTGACAGTACGCGCATAGATAATACACTATATCTGCTACGCTGAGTACGCGTCCATTCTTTGATAGAATTGTTTATGAATTTTCTCGACTTGTATGCGTATTAAGCACAGAATAGAAAGATATACGTAGAAATGTTATGTGTCATAATTTACAGCGGAACGACTGTCGCCAAACTCAGACAAATGAAAGAAGTATTTATTACTGCACACCAATAACGAATTGTTTTGATTTGATGTTTTTATTTTGCTCAAAACTATCCTACAATACATTAAGTCACACATTTGATAATATATTTTAACGCGTAATCTTAATAGATATTTTGCCATAGCGTAAGAAGAACTTACAACGTTTCATAATCTTGAAAGTAAGAATACTTCATTGCAAGCTATTCAAAAACAGATGGCGTTATTCTAAATGCATACAATTATAATATTAATCACTTTAGGAATTAATTCGATATTTGTGTCATTCTTCGATATGTACCGCTACTCGCTTAGTGTTGTAGCACATTTTAGAATATTATTAATAATATCGATATCTAACTTCTATTTGAACGGAGCAGAATCAAAACTATGAATTTAAGGATATCTGGGAAGGGAACATTAAAAAGGTGAAAAAAATAAGTACTTGCATAATAATGTTTATTAATTTTAAGAATTTGTATTATAATCATATATAATAAAGACTGTATTAGACACTTAACAAAATCCAAAACAGTGGTTACATAATTAATATTTGGCATAGTATGTATCTCTAGTAGTAGATTTTAGAATAAAATGTGTAAAAATATTACTATATTCATATTTATTTTTTTAGAAAATACTACTAGTCTCAATAATCATAATTGACTGCAATGAACAAAAATGCAATACGTCTAATTGTCGACCCGTTGGTATAGTGTTTAGCGATTCTGACTGCTGAGTCAGAGTTCGTGGCTTCAATTTCCACCCAGGACTATTATAACTATAATATGTCTGAAACAAACAAACAAAATATAATATTTATAATATTAGAGTAAGTAAACATCCGACCTGACTACATCACTAATCGAGTAGAATAGAATATTCGAGAATAACATTGAAAACTGGTAAGACCCGATCATACCAAATTGATCTTTATGCGAAAAACATAAGGAAGAGTTTAGCTTAAATCTCTAGTCAATTATTAATTAAATAAAATTTTAAGATTTTATTGAAAAAATATATAAAATTGTACATACCGATGGTAAGAAACACCTCCACTATTAATGTTTTTCCTTCTGCTATCATTTTTACACTGTAAAACAGAGCAGTACGGCATTGTGGCGTAAAAAGAACTTTCAATTGACGGCCGACTCGACACAGCGTTGTAACACGACTATGATACAAAATACCTACAAGTCATAAATGTCGTCACGCCTACTAGTCATTTCTACGTATATCTTTCTGTTCTGTGGTATTAAGCGTATAAAACGCGGTGATATTTAGAAGGCTCTGTAACTTTTTCAACTTGTTCTTTAAATTGAATTCAATAATGCGGTCGTCATACAAGAAGCAGCATAACATTACAAACGAATCGATGTAATGATATCAGTGAATGAAGCGAAACATATACGGCGCCATCTAACAGTGTAAGAGATAAACACATGATACGAACAAACGATTCCAACAAAGTAACGGATATTATGTTTAACTATGTAACATCACATCATACATGTACTATTTTTGTTTATAAAAAAAAGCATTTTTACTTAAATATAGCCTTAAAACAATATAATAGAATATTTACAAAATAACTACCTACTTGAAATTCTTCTGCAATGTCGTATAATATCCCCAGTTACATTGCTGATTGCTAACTGGTTACGTTCCTAGACGCATTGCCACGTTGAATGGAAATCGTTTGAGGTCTACAAAATGTAAATAGGTAAAGCTTTTATCCTGTCTGCGGGTTTCATAAAGCCTATGCAAAGCGTTTGACAAGGCTTGGCAAAGGCTTTATGAACTTTCCAATGTCTTGTGGTGCACACACACCTCGACGTCATTTTGTTTCAAATGTCAATGCTATCGTTACCCTAAGCTAACAGTATCGTGGCTTTCAAGATCAGTTTGAAAGTCTTTTGGAAACTAATTATCAACTTTCCGTTTACATATCGAAAGAATCTTATTTATATATATAAATAGTCCTATTATGTTTGTATGGAACAACAACAAAATCGATTTTTTGCCAATACATAATTGGCAACAAAATAATGGTGACACATGGACGTGTATACCTTTGATTATTAACTCAGAGAGATTATTAACTGAGAGTTAATAATCAAAGGTGTATACGTACAGTCGTCTGCTATATTAATGGAGTTGCTATATAATATAATAAAGATATATTTATTTGCAGTGAACGGAACGGCACCGGCGCACGTTCCCATGCCACCGCAGCCGAACACCGCGCTGTGGTGCACCATGCTGACGCTCACCACTTTCATCATCGCCTACTACCTGCGTATCTTCCGCAACGGCAAGTTCCTTGGACGAAGCGTGAGTGATCTAATGACTCCGATATCACATTAATAGGTATACATATCATTCATCTTTGTCTGGCCCTTTCACACGCAATGGCTACAGTCTCTGACGTACTAAATACACATTATATGCGTTATGGCGTTTAAAGCAAAACCTCAACATTTTTTATAAGTTATTGGTCGGTACACACGGCAGCGTGTCCGCTATTTTTGGGGCGCGAAAGGGAAAAATCCGAAAATTGTGAAATTGTAAATATGTGACGAAAAAACGAATACAAAGATGTTTTCGTAAAGTAAAAATTATTTTCTAAACCAACTAACTTTTACTGATTTTAATAATATTCCCTATTTGTACGGGACTGATTCTAAAAATCCCTATTCGTTCATTTTTTTTTGTTTTGTTTTTTAAACTTTACTTTGTAGGACCCTTGGTGTCCGACTCTCGCACTTAACTTATCAGCTCTTTCGTCGGCAACACCGTCAACCATTGACGTCGTTTGTTAGTATAGTACCGAACTAGGTCATTTTACTCAATCGGTGCTTTCAACTCTCTTCAATGCTTTGTCACATCTCTTACAAAGACCACCCAGTACCAACATGTGCCTCATATTGTGTTATGGACCAAGTGATTAAACACTGCACTATGCATAATGTCTGGGCAATATGAATAATGACAAGTGAAATTAGGCTCTGTGATTAATACTTAAACATACAGGGTGTAAGTGACACCGAATCCTGAAATAGTGTATTCAGACCATCATTCTAAGTTGAAAATCATTGGAAATGTCTGTCAGAAAATTCATAATATTTTTTTTTTGCTTAAAAGTGACATTAACAACTAGTAAACAGAACATGTAAATTATGCGCGACGATGATACTTACACGCTGTATAAACTTTATTATTTATCACATTGTCTGACCATTACGAATATTGCACATAACTGTTGGATAAATTGATAATTAAGCCAAATTAGGCAGGGCGCTAGGACCAAGAACAACATGGAAGGACGATGATCAGATGCTAAAGAGCACTGTTGTTTTCTATTCAGTTTAGAGTTAAAAGCTAATAAAGGGTAACAGTATGTATTGCTTATACTTATCTCGAATTGAAAACTAAGACGAAAGTTCGATCGGTCTAGACTCTAGACGACAGTTGATGGGGTTATATATAGGGCACACTGAAAGTTCTGAGCTATTGGCCACTCATAAATGTGTGAATTTCAAGTGTTATATTTCTTTAACATAAGAAACTCAGTCATTGATTTAAAAAAAATGGTGGGAAATCGCGTGTCAATTGTTTTTTTATCACAAGTTGAAGTTCGTGATCCGTAGCAAAAATGGAATTAACGGGAAAAGATTTTATGGCGATGATTTTTTATGATTTTAAAAGTTCAGAGACTCCGCAAGACTGCACTGCTCGTCTTCAAAGGCTAATTGATTGTTTGATATGTCATTACGTTACGTTAAAATTTTGTTAAAATATTATCAAAACTGCACGTGGCAATGTCTGTTTTTGTATACCGCGAATTTGTGAACTTAAGCAAAAAGTGGTGCCAGGCGCGTCACTGTTCATTCCATCAAATATGTTGGGTTTTAAAAATTAGTGAGATTTAAAATGTCAAATTCAAATTCAATATCTTTATTTCATAAAATTGACCATCAATTATTCGAAATCGTCGATTTAATAAATAATTATAATAATAAAAAATTATAGATCAACACACACAGAGTCACCGCAACAATAGTTTGCTTCGTCAAATGTAAAATTATTAAAGAAAAAAAAATGGATAACATAATATCACATCTACCTGTTTCGATCTATAACCAAAAAAAAAGCCCGTTTCCAAATGATTGAGCCTTGTGAGAAGAAATCGGGCAAACAAACTCACGGCCACTATTAAAAAAAAAAACCAGACAGTTTTAACAATATTTAGTACATATCACATCATTTTGTGGTGTGCTATTATGTTTTTAAAATTAAAAGTATATAAACTAAAAAAAAAGAATATGACAATAGGGAAACTGAAAGTTAAGCAAAAAATTAAAAAGAAGAAAAGAAAAACATAAGAGGTGGAAAATAAGAAACATATTAACTCACATTACATTTCTATTAAGTCAACTTTTTAATATTAAATCACACGATCTTTTACATAGGTACTAAATAAAATAAATGTTTTGGTATATTTATTTCTATAGCAATAAAGACTAAGTGTATATTTCCCATGCAATAAAAAATTTAGGGTTTTTACTTATTTTTTTTTTTTTTTTATTTAAACATATGGCCTAGGGTGGCCGAGGACCGAGAGGAGTGGAAGCGTAGGGGGGAGGCCTTTGCCCAGCAGTGGGACAAGTGCGAGGCTAACTAAAATAATAAAAAATAAAAAAAAATCCAATAGGTGGTGCACATTATTCACACGGCCCGGTCAATGTGCTTATTTCAATCTATTTTATTATATTGACTACTCATGTAGGGGATTTTTTCTATATTCATATACTAGCGGCCCGTCCCGGCTTCGCACGGGTGGACATTTTTTTTAACCATTTTAGGATAAATAAAGATAATTTTACTTATAATTATGCTAATTAAAACGTACATGAGTCAATTTGTCTAAATTTTCAAAATTAAAAACAAAGACTTCAAACCTTTAAACTAATTTCCATTGAATTTTTAAACTTTCGCGTTCCATGACATAATTATGTGTTTACGGGAATTAACGCGATCACGAAAAGGCATTACATACCTCTGAATTGCCAGACGTTTCGACCAGGTTGGATTGGCCGTGGTCACAGGCTGACTGGCTCAGCGGTGCACGCCCTCCGTCGTCGGGATTGTAAGGTAGAAGGTTCTTCACCCATCCGCACATTTTCGATATTTTTAATATTTTCGTTTGGCCATGTACCGTCACATACTATACTAACAGTGTTCCTATTCTGTAAGGAAACCGATGTGTCCCTATTCTGGTATCCACCCGACTGCGTATAAAAGCGAGATGGCATGTTTTTTAACACTGGATTATCGCTTCACGTACAACTCTTAAGTAAAAGAGACGTTCCGTGGAAACTCAATCCAGTGATCGGTACTCGCTTCGAGTGCATGTTCTGCAATCGCTGATTTACTAATCTATCGGTTCTTCACAGCCAGTCAGCCTGTGATCACAGCCAGTGCAACCTGGTCGAAACGCCAGGCAATTCAGAGGTATCTAATACCTTTTCATGATCGCGTTAATTCCCGTAAACACATAATTTAAAAATTCTTGTGGGTGCACTGCACCTTCGATGTTGCACACGGTGTCAACAGATTTGTAACAATTTTTAAAATCACTTGTACTTTTTCCATAATCATATTATTTATCCCATTTACTGAGTCGTTTCTTGGTGACAATATCGCTCTCGAACAGAGCCAATGGAAATTTCTTTCTGTAAGATTTTCGATGTCGAGATAGATTGTGTCTTTAAGAATTTCTAGACTGTGAACAGTTTGAGCCTATTCATTATCCAACAATACTTGGGAACTGTTTGCAATTGGGGTGGGTAATTTTCCGTCTCCTAATTTAAGTATTATTTGTAATAAATTGCCACCGTGGTTATTACTTATTTTTAATTTCGTAATATCTTTTGAATGGAATGTCCGATTTCAATAATTCAAAAAGTAATCAACAGGTATTAAAACAGTCTTAAATTCGAAGTAATTTATTTGGATAAGAATTCTATATGTTAAATAATAATATATGTTATCCATACCTTTGTATTAATTCTTTTTTATTCTATAATATTGTAGAACATTTTTTTGTTCTATCATCAATACTATCCGCAGCGCATGCGATGAAAGACATTTTTTGCCTAATTTTTTACACATTGGGTTGGTTTTATTAGGGATTTTTAAGGATCCCTATTTTCGTCTAGTAATAAATATAGCCTATATTACTCAGTGATAATGTAGCTTTCTAACGGCAAAAGAATTTTTGAAATCGGTCTATTCGTTTTTACGTTTATTCGTTACATACAAAACTACAAATCTTTCCTCTTTATAATATTAGTATAGATTAGTATAAATATAAAAATGAATTCTTATTTCCCTTGGTCACGCCGTAACTTGTGAACGACACCGATTTCATTCATATTTTTTTGAAGTGAAAACTTCTTTATCGGCGTTGTGTTAAACTCGCCTCAGGACACGTGACTAACTAACGTAATTATATATATACAGATGTGTGTGCGTGTGTGTGTGTGTATGTATATGCAAATACATTGTGAAGTTATGTTTTCACTTCTGACGTGCAGTTCTACGACTGACTGTTTTTTTATGTTTTTTCATACGGAACGAAAAATTAAGAAAATTGAATAGAAAATCGGTTACCGTGGGATAAATTTGATTTTCCACGCGGACGAAGTCGCGGGCAACAGCTAGTTATTTATATTTATCACTTGCTTCATAATAAATGCCGTATTGAATAATTAAACTCAAACAAATATGATACTTATATGTTGCAGGCTCGTCGTGCACTCGGCGATTTTGGTGTACCCATTGCGATCGTACTGATGGTGGGGATATCGTGCCTGGTGCCTGTGTGGACGGAGACGTTGCGCGTGCCGGCCGGTCTCAACCCCACCACGGCGCGCAGTTGGTTCGTGCCGCTCAACCCCGGCTTGGAGACTATACCCGTGTGGGCCATGCTCGCCATGGCGCTCCCCGCTCTCATGGTTTACATCATCGTGTTCATGGAAACGCACATCGCCGAGTAAGCCAATTATCCCACCTATCGGCGAGTTGAACTCTTATTTCCTAAAAATTGTTCCCCACGTTCGACTCTCCGTTATCCAATCAAAATGAGTACTCATGTCAGACTTGCTGTGCTATAATATTCTAAGGCTACGCTTATACGCAAGGCGCCGAGCGAATGTGCATGATTTATGTGATATTACTAAATGTATGCGTGATCGTGCTCGTGAGTGACTTTCTAGTGCTCTAGACAGTGACCGTCGTCTACAGGTTGATCATTGACAAGCCGGAGCGGAAACTGAAGAAAGGCAGCGGGTTCCATATGGACATCGTGATCATGTCGACGGTGAACGCCATGTGCGGACTGTTCGGCGCTCCGTGGCAGTGTGTGGCCACCGTGCGCTCCGTGAGCCACGTTTCGGCGCTTACTATTATGTCGACCACGCACGCGCCCGGTGATAAACCGCACATCGTCGAAGTCAAAGGTAAACACACCGAACCTCACACGTTGGCTCACAAAGTGTGGGCTCAAGAGTGACTTTTATTTGGTTTACAGAGCAACGTCTGACGGCGCTGCTGGTTTCGGTATTGGTGGGCATCTCTGTGCTAGCCTCTTCCTATTTGCGCCTGGTGCCCATGGCGGTGCTCTTCGGTGTGTTCCTCTACATGGGTATCTCTGCGCTCGGCGGCATTCAGTTCTGGGATCGTTGCATTCTACTCTTCAAGCCTGTGAAGCATCATCCGCAACTGCCTTACGTCAGAAGGGTGAGTACAAGATCGTTCGAGAAATGAACGATCCACTTCAATATACATGGTCAGAACAAATAACTAGTAGTACCTTGTGTTGAGTTCTAATATACAACGTAACAGGCGATTATTATGTAGGACGTTATGACTTACGACTTATTTTGTAACAAGCGATGTGTTGGTGTCCAGGTGCCGACGCTGAAGATGCACTTGTACACGCTGATCCAGGTAGCGGGGCTGAGCGTGCTCTACGCTGTTAAGTCGTCGCGCTTTTCGCTCGCCATGCCTTTCTTCTTGGTGATGATGGTGCCGCTGCGAATGTCCTTGGTCTACCTGTTCACACCGCTTCAACTAAGAGCGGTAATAATAAATATTATTCATTCAGCCAGCATTGTATTTTCTGCAATATGAATTTATTTTTAACCACTTGTTAAATTGTATTGACAGTTGGATGGCGTCCAGAAAGATATAGACAAGGACGACGAGCCCGACTTCTACGAGGAGGCCCCTATCCCGGGCTAGACGAGGCCAGCGCGGCGTGCCGAGGACGGAGCGGTGCGGGAGGGAGCGGTCGCGGCCACCTGCCATTTGTTTGCTCACTTTTTTCTACATAAAATATCGTTACTTGTTAAGTCACGAGTTCGAGTGGGTGGATGCATGTTATTGGACCGTCTCATTAGTGAACCGGCGCCGCATCGCCCTGTCGCCGTGCACTGGAAAGCGTCTGTAGGCGAGCTCTTTTTACTATTCTTATCTTGTTGATTTCAATACGAAAATTCAGTGCTAATTATTAACACTACGTCATAGTTTATATGCACATACAAGTTCGATGTATATGACAACCATTATGAAAATGATATCGTCTAACTAATGTTATAGATAGATACTTAAAATTGCAGTCAAATGTAAAGGTTGAGTTATGGCTGTGTACAAACTTACACAGAAAGGGAGTGTTATAAATATGTTGTTTGTAAAGTTTTAACATATTTAGTGTAAGGATAGTTTTAGTGGGCGCGGTTGTTGCGTGTTCACCTATTTATTCCTCGTAAGGTAAGAAGTTGTCTTTGTTTCATATTTTGCTCAATATTAATGAGTCGTAATCGTAAGTATAAGTTATACCAGGTACCTGTTACTGTATACTGATAACGGGCTTGGAAGTTCACCATCTATTCATAAAAGCCCCGTAATACATGGGTTGGGTCTTTTATTTAAGCTTTAAATTTGTGATATCACATGTGATACAGAAGGACTACGTACGCCCGGCGCTGCCCTCACTGTCGCTGCTCACCGCGAGTGCCATCTGGCGGCTGTTCTAAATATTATTCATATTAGTATTAGTTTACTTACTTACGTCTTACACTACGTCGGAGGAGAAACAACGTTCATTATCGTAAACATCTGATACTCATTAAGAAGGTGATTTAAATATAGAGAATGCGAGGGGTAGCAGCCGGCGCGAGGCGGACTGTTCACATTATACCAGTAATCCTTTATTTAATATTGAGCTATGTGATAGGTAATTGATTGCAAAATTATCCTATTGTATTTTCACAAGCAACACTTGTATAGGTGCTCAGAAGTAAATAGCACTCTTTTGATATGTTTATACCTATATGTCCCTGGCATGTGTTGTTACAATTTACATGCACTTCGTCGATTCTCTTTATACATCAGATTATTGTGATGGTGAGAACGACGAGTCGTCGTATACACAGGGAATTACAGGTTGACATTGGTGAGAGGTGAGATAAACATTGAAGGTAAATATAAATAGCTAAAACATGTAAGTACTTAATTACGGAAGTTCTATTTTAGTAACAATATTTGTTTAAGTAGATATTTGTATATAAAGCAATGCTAAAGACCTAAAGGACGTTACGATAACCGCTGGTGTGTTAGTCAAGGCTTAGGGTCGCATGCAATAGTTCAGTGTGAGACGACTCCACGCAGGACCACTTCCACTGAGAATAGGTGTCACAGTATTTTATAGTGCAATAGAATAAGTAAACCGTACTAGGGCAGGCGGTACAAAACAAACTCTTAGTCATTATATTGTGCTCTTCGCTAATATTAGATGGCACCAGGGGCATCAGTGCAATCATATATATTAGTTGTTACATAATAGGAGTACCTAGGTTTGGTTACTTTGGTATTATTGTAAGTTATATTATTTATTATTATATAAATGTTATTTTTTTGTTGTTGAAGTTATTTTAATAAATAAAGTTACTAAAAGGACGTGTTTTCATGTTCACCACTCTTAAACCTTGCAGTGGCACAACTTCACAACAGAGCCTTGGTAGCAAGAGCACTAGTGCACTACCCACCTTTTCCCGAAGCGCTTCGTCGTTTTTTTTTAACCCTCATACTTTGGGTTTCGATTATACCAGATACACAAAATTCTCGGGATATAATGTCAATATTAAACAAAGAAAGTTTTAATTCCACAGCTCTTATACTTTAGATTTTATTGATATCTAAAAAACTCCGATTTCGTCACTGACTCACTGATGATCATCAAAATTCTTAGGGTCCTTTCTGAAGTCCTAGAAAGCTGAAATTTGGTATGTAAGCTAGTATTAGTGCAAAAAAAAATTAAAACTTGGAACTTTTACCCCTCAAACCCTTAAGTTTGTATGAGACTCCACAAATTTTGATGCTAAAGGTCGGAATAAATACATATTTCAGGATTTTTAAACATACAAAAGAAGTGAAATTGATAGCGAAAAGTACTGCAGTTATAAAACCAATTCACAAAAAAACTCAAAAACAGAATCAAGCAATTACCGCCCTATTGCTCTATTGCTCTATTGCCGACTGCCTAAAAGATCTTCGAAAAGGCGATGTGCAATAGAATATACTCCTTCTGCGAAAAATTCCATATATTCGACGAATGCCAAAATGGCTTCCTTAATAATAGATCTACAATCTTAGCCGTGTATAAGTAAGTACATACAAGAAGCTCTAAATATTGTCAATAATAAAAAATATGCAATAGGTGTGCTGCTTGACATGACCAAGGCCTACGACAAGGTGCAATTCGACATCCTACTACACAAACTATATGGTATAGGCATACGGGGACAAGCTCATAAGTGGCTCCCATCATACCTAACGGACAGAAATCAACTGCTGGAGATAGATTTTTTTAACGAAACCACTAGACAAATAGAAAAAATCCGCTCTTACAAATTGGATGTAAAAGCCTCAATTCCTCAGAGTAGCGTGATAGGGTGCTTACTTTTTCTCATCTACATCAATGATCTGCCTAAAGCCATGGGTGAACCATGTGTATTGTTTGCAGATGATATCTCCTTACTCGTCACATGTGAAAGTAGCTTAAATTTAAATGAGAAACTTAAGTCAATTTTGGAGAAAACAGCATTCTGGATGGCTGAACACAATCTAGAAATAAATTACACAAAAACAAAAATAATGCCCTTTCACCCACATCAAAAGGCACCAATAAATATTGATTTTAATTTTGAAAACGTCAAATTGGAAGCTGTTAACCAATTCAACTTACTCGGCTTAAGCATAGACACTCATATAAGCTGGAAGCCGCATGTCAAAAAGGTGAGAGCAAAAATTTCAAAATTCTCCTACGCCCTACTTGAAGTCAAGAATACTACTGATCTGGCAACTGCTCTAGTCACCTACTACGCCTATGCATATTCCTGGCTAAGCTATGGCGTAATTTTATGGGGAAATAGCACAGATGCACCTTCTATATTTAGTCAACAAAAAAAACTAATAAGAATTTTAGTGAATATAGAGGAAACAGACACAAGCCCCATTTACAAAAGCTAAAAATATTAACTTTGCCATCCATTTACATTTTAGAAATTTGCAAATTTGTCCGGAAATACCCGGAACACTACACTACAAGAGAAAATATACAAACCAGATACACACTAAGGCACAAAAATAGACTTAACCTACCAACCTCCCGACTAGCAATGCATTCCTCAGGGCCCTTGGTCATGGCAATAAAAATATACAATAAGGTGCCAGAGTCCACATTTTTAAAAATAAACTAAAATATTTCCTAGTAAGCAAAAGCTACTACAGTATACAAGAATACTTAGATGACAAACATTAATTACCAACTATTGACAGAATCTCTGTAATTAATTTCCATTTAAATGAACTTGTAATACAAATTAAAACAAATGATTGTCAGGTTTTACATATATAACATGGTAGGTTACACATATTTAATTGTAATATTATAGGTATAGATACCATTTGCATTGTGATAAAGATAATATTGCATTTATTCATACTGGTAAATAGCCGTAAGACATATACCTCCAAAACATTAAGTGTACAATATTATTTTTCTATACTTCCGCCGTTGCCATTTTGTATTGAATGATTGTAAAATACTAGTACTTATATGTATAAAATCACATCGTTATAAATTATTAGACAATTGTATTGAAACTCTGTTTAGGTTATGTTTAATTTACAGGTAACCTCTTATTTACAATATCAAATTATATTTATTGTTATTATTCCACTTCCTATGTAAAAAGTGGGGATTTCCGATAGAAAAGGCAACATGGCAGCGATTGGGACTCTGAAGGCATTCGGACTTTGGAATGGAAAGCGATAACATGTGTACGAAAATCAAGGCTACGTTCATGTAAAATATACCTAATCTAATGTATGAATAAATTGTGAAACATAATTATATACTACATATGGTGTTTGGATTTTGAAGTGATTCCCCTACAGTTCAGAAGTGGGATATCGTAAAGGATATATAAAACTTCCTAACACGCCTGCAAATAATAAAATGTAAGTAGCGTAAAATATTGTTGGTTAGAAATTTATAATGTGGTTTATTAAATGCAAGTTTTTTTGTTTTTAGGTTTTTGTTGTGCTGAGGGTAGTAATTTTTCTTCATAAACAATACGCTAATTTTGAATGTAATAAAAATTAATATCCGTGTGTAATATTAAGCAAAGGTCTTACAGTACTTATAATAGACAATAAAGTACCGAGATCAAACCGATTATGAAGACCTTTCACTCTTTAATTATTTATATTTTCTCTTATGAGTGGTATCGAAATTTTCAAATCAAATAGAACAGTTGATATGCCAAAATAAGCAACATCCCGAGATGAATTTGTGTCTAATATAAATTTCTCTCAAATCGCTTGCTTTATGTGCATTCCTATACTACCATTTCAAATTTGATGAAACAATCACGTCTTATTCCCAAGTTCTGACGTGTATAATATATTTATGTATATGACTAATATGGGCATTTATTATTCCTAGGTTATGATGTGTAAAAAATATATATGTGTATGAGTGTTGTATGGGAATATGTGGGTATATGTATATATAATAAAATAGAACGCATTACAATGTATAACGAACATCAACTATAGCAGTAGCTAAAAAAAAATAACAGAAAAATAATTGCTGTACAGCTCAGACTAGAAGAATATTATACGCTTATACAATTTCATAAAACTCCACAATGGTTATTTCTATACGATGACACTGGTACGTCCGTAGCATCATATATCTTAAAATAAGCAGTGCTAAGCTTCTTTTCTTTGTCTCGAGTTTCAGACTTATGGAAAGAAATGATGCCCGAAGTCTCGTTTATAATGATGCCCAAAGTTAAATGCCTGTTGATCATGATGTCCGAGGTCAAGGACAAACCCGATGTCAAGGGTACGTTGATAATGTCCGAGGTTAAGGACAAACCCGATGTCAAGGGTGGTTGATGTCCGAGGTCAAGGACAAACCCGATGTCAAGGGTACGTTGATAATGTCCGAGGTTAAGGACAAACCCGATGTCAAGGGTGGTTGATGTCCGAGGTCAAGGACAAACCCGATGTCAAGGGTACGTTGATGATGTCCGAGGTTATGGACAAGCCCGATGTTAAGGGCGAGCCTGATGTTAAGGGCGAGCCCGATGTCAAGGTCAAGCCCGATGTTAAGGGCAAGCCCGAATTTAAGGGCATATTGATGACCGATGTCAACAATGATTCCGATATCAAGGGCCGTTCAATGATGTAATTCGAGGTCAAGGTCACACTGACAAGTCCCGGGACTGGATGGAAAGAGTATCCAGATTATCAAGTGATGTTGGACTCCGCGGTAGTAGAAGTCGACGATGAAGGCGATCGTTGTCGGTGGAATTTAACAAAGACAGGGCGAAACAAAAAGAACGCACTTCGAAAGGAAGGTCGAGGTCGGGCAAAGATGCCCCAGTAGACGCAACGATACATCGGGTGAGTCTGACAAAGCTCGTTCATAGTTTGAGCGTGCTAGGGTTACTGAAAATAACCGCAGTATGATTGTAGACAAAAGTCCTTTCAACAGTTAGGGATGTGAGGAGTACACCGGAATTTTATCTCATGACCTAAAAGCAGATCATATTGACTTGAATTACCAAATTAAAGGAATTTGCAAAAATGTATGGTTGGGATGATCGGAAAACCATTATTCCTTCCCAAAACGTTCTAGGGTTGCAAAATCACCATGATACCATCCAAGTCAAAAAAAAAGTAAAATTTATAGAATCTATCCCTTGTCTTTCACATTCTAGATCCTTTCCCTTGTCGAGAGCATTACGCAGAGCTGCTCAGTAAATGCTTAGCATGAGAGTAACGGTCAATCGTGATCAACTTATTGAATTGATGTAGGTTAAGTCGCATGCAAGGTGTGGACTGCATACTCCATGGGGTAGATGCTCGCGCGGTCAGGTTAGGAGCGCAAGCGGTGTAATTTTCTGAACCGGAACATGTCTTAAAATAGTTTAGAACAGTCAAGGTAGGCAATATAAGGAAGACTAGTGATAGCTTCAAAATTAATAGAGCGGATAACAGTTTCGAAGGTACCTACCTAAGTACCTCCGAACAACTTAACAATAAACCTAAGCAATCAAGATCGGGTATTAATTACCCAAAATAAAAGATGTTTTAACTGGAATCAGCAGGGGCACCCTGGTTTCAGGTGGGATAAACCCCTTAAGTGTGCGAAAACACCAGATGACTAATTGCTACAAAAATAAAATAATTGAAACCACCAAACATGAAAAACAAGTTTCTCTAGTTAACGTAGCCGATAATACGAATGACAAATATATCACAAACATAAAGGTCAACGCTATATCGTTGAAAATATCATTTGGGCAGTCGGTGTTCAATAATAAAAGAAAGTGGTACACCGTTAAATTTGTTTGTCATCATTAATAATTACCTATGGTACGAGCAAGCATTGGGGTAAATCTTGAGGCCTTTAGGTATGGGAGTCACAACAGTAGAAGTACAAAACATTACAAAAATTTATAAATATGTATGTCGTAGAGTGTTATGTCTTGAGATATTGGATTTTATCGGGCACACATTCACGGAGAAACTGAATATAATCATTACTAAGACCCCTGACAAAATAATATTTGAAAATATTCTTTACAATTTATTTTATTTATTTATTTAAGGTTAATCAACAACTGTTTACACTAATGCATATACAAACAGATACTATAATAAAAATATTCGTCTCACTTCCCACAATGACGTTTTCATTTTAGTCGTTTACGCGCCGATTACGATACAGTAACAGTTATGTTAGTGTTATCTTATATGAGGGCACCGTATACATTAATTAATCTCTTTATAATATTACCCGCCTACCTGGCGACTATAGCTTACGAAATCACACTTGTTTCCTTCTTATAGAAAACGCGTCTACATACAACATTAGATACTAACTTAGTGACAATAAGTACAACCGAGCCTGATGACTTTGTTATCAGCAATCACCCAAATGGTATTACACATTTTTTTTATAAAAAGTGTTTCAGTTTGATCCTGAGGCAACAACCACTGAATGTACTAAAATCTTAATATATAATATAAATGGCATAAGAATGCATATCAATGTTACGTATTTCAATTCCTCGCGTAAATTAATGAAAATGCTAGATGCCATGTTGATAGTTTATCATGACGTCAAATCGATGGTAAAAGCGTAAATTAGAATTAAATTATTGAACTTTTTTTGCCAATTTTAAAATTAGTTTACATCTCAACATTCCTGAATTTAGCAAAACAAAAATCAGGACTTAAACGAAATCCTATAATTAAAGAGCTTATTTTGGGTAGTTTGTACTTTATGTTAATACAAAAACCGTTGTCCATGGTTATATTTGAGTAAAATGCACGGGAGGAATAAAATCTGATTTCTGAATTTATATATATATATATATATATTTATATATATATATATATATATTTCTACCGATTACCTATTGCCTAGATATATTTCTTGTTTTCTTTATCATCATTCATAAAGTAGGGTACCCTATTGTCAACTACAGAGCGCCTAGCGCTTCAAGACCTCCTAGACCTATTGTCTTATAATAATAATAAAACAAATTATTTGTTAGAATGTTATTGTTACAAAGGTGTTACACATAATAATTATGATGTCCATAATATTCTGCTGTTTTCAGCGTACAAATATTTCAAAGGAAAATTAAATGTATTAGAACAATATATCAAAACTAGTTGTTTAGAACATACCATGTCAAGGATAAGTTAGAACGGCGATTGCTTTTCCAGTGGTCATAATGACTTAGGGTTCAGAAATATTATCGAATTGACTACCGAGTTAAACAATTTGGAACCTGGTCATTTACAGGTCATATTATCGTATGTCACATTAAGAAAGGTTACTGATCAGAGATATGGTACACGAAATGGTAGCTATCTTTATGAAATCATACTGACGCCAGCAAGGTTGACTTGGCGGGGGGGATTTTACTACAGCAGTGTTAGTCAGTTTCGTAATTTTGTCTAAAGACAACTGTAAAAGAACAGAAATATCACTCGTCTTAATTAGAAACACTTGCAATCATTTTCTCTTTGAACCGTTTTAATGTATTTTGCATAGGTATTCCCTTCAAAATACTTATTGCAACGCCGTTAGGTCAACGACTCTACGAGTTCGCTTGGTCGATAGAAAACAGGTCACGCAAAAAAATAGTACATGTTGATACTCTGAGTCTCAATCCCATTGATATAAGATTCTTGATCTTATCCCATAATCTCTCGGTTAAGTCGGAGTAGGATTGGATCACCACCATTCAGTCAGTATACGAAGAGATCGCTAGGATAGCGGACATTCTAAGTAATCAGGAGTCAGAGAAGGTACCTCATGTTTTCATTTACATAATTAAAATAACCGAGCATACAGTTTTATAGGCGAGTAACTAAGATGGGTCGTGGCAAAGGGTACGCGATGGCAAATTCTAAAAAGTCACGATGGTGGCTACTAAAAGATATTAGAACTAATAAAAAAAAATACTAGTTTGGTACAATATGGCGTTTCGTAAAGAAAATGTAACTGCTTGTCTCGAATGTACTCATCATAAGCTACCTTGTGGAAAGCGATTCCATAGAAAAAAAAATAAAATTCCTTTTCACACCATCCACACTAACCACTCGGGTATTGTTGCTGGCGTTCTAATTATTACCGCAGTCAAAAACACGAAACATCTGACAACTATTAAGGTGTTAAAACCATAAACTGACTGAAAATCATTTAAGAGTGCATTTTGTCACTCTTACACGACCATCGCGTAAAAGTAGTTCCCGCGACTCTAATACGATTAATAACGGTGTAAAAGTTGTATAGGCGTTACGAAGACGACAGCACTGGTTATACCGCTAAAAGTTGTATAAAGTCATTTACGACAGGTTGTATAGAAGTCGAATAAGTTGTCTAATACGACTAAAAAGTCGTATAAAGTTATGAGACACTAAGCCGTATATTACTTAATTACGACGTTTATAGCACTTCGAGTAGCGTTAGTTTCACTTATGCGACTAAAACGTTTGTTGGGTAACTACGCTGATTGGTTATTATTTTTGGTCAACTATTGTATTTTTCTCTGTAAGTGATTATTGTAATCTTTTGAGAAAATAAAAATCTTTAACCGTAAACTTAATATACTAACTAAGTTTTTGGTTAAAACATCACATAACATTTTTTTTTGTTCCGTCTCTACTTAACAATGATAAAGTTTTATCACTAAAATATTCGAGGACTTCATTCACTTCGGAACATGGGATAAAACATGTGCAAAGCGCTGTTGCGACTCAGAGGGCTAATTGCCAAGTAGAGACGTTTAATAAAACCATTACCAATGCACTAGCAGCGTCTAGTAGGCCTGAATACTGTGAGTAATACAGCAGAAGGAAGCTGGAAGTAGGAAATATAGGATTGGAGACTTGTACCTGGTGATGGTCAGCCACACCTTACTGAATAATTGAAGTGCTTTAATATGATAGATGTTTAGTACAAGATACTCCTTTGTCATGAAAAATGGTCGCAATTATGAGGGAATCGTGGGAATCGATAAAATAAGACCTTGGCTTTTAGTGATGATGCAGTAAATCATGAGGATGACAATGTTACGGATGATGTACTAATAATCAAAATGATTGAGATAGTAACATTTTATTAATTTAGTTTATTATAATGTGAATTTTTACTTTTATTATTTTTAGTTATACTTTTGTATAGTAAGTAACGATACGAATATTATGATTCAAAAAATACATTATAGTAATTTATACTACGCGAAGGGTCTCGCCTATTGCAGGAAGGCCGAGCTGTCAGGTTATACATATATAACATGGTAGGATACACATATTTAATTGTAATATTATAGGTATAGATACCATTTGCATTGTGATAAAGATAATATTGCATTTATTCATACTGGTAAATAGCCGTAAGAAATATGCCTCCAAACATTAAGTGTACAATATTATTTTTCTATACTTCCGCCGTTGCCATTTTGTATTGAATGATTGTAAAATACTAGCACTTATATGAATAAAATCACATCGTTATAAATTATTAGACAATTGTATTGAAACTCTGTTTAAGTTATGTTTAATTTACAGGTAACCTCTCATTTACAATATCAAATTATATTTATTGTTATTATTCCACTTCCTATGTAAAAAGTGGGGATTTACGGTAGAAAAGGCAACATAGCAGCGATTGGGACTCTGAAGGCATTCGGACTTTGGAATGGAAAGCGATAACATGTGTACGAAAATCAAGGCTACGTTCATGTAAAATATACCTAGTCTAATGTATGAATAAATTGTGAAACATAATTATATACTACATATCGTGTTTGGATTTTGAAGTGATTCCCCTACATGATATTTAATATTATATTGAAATTATATAGAAGGATAATTATGTATTTACATTAGACTAACCCAATTTATGTTTGGATTGTGTATGTAAACGACATTTAATATCATATTAACATTATAATATAACAATGAATACTTACATTGAATATACCCAAGTTATTTTTATACATAAATAAATTACATAATATTGACTAAATTAAAAATACTATTAAAAACAAATTAATATGATTTAAGTATGTATGAATGACATTTAATATTATATATTGACATAATACAGAATAATTTTATTATTATTTACAACAATTGAATTGGTTCTCATTTTTGTGTGTTTATATTTATAACAGAAACCTAGGGTTGCAAATATATCTACAACATAAATTAAAATGAAAAATATTTTTTAATGAAAATTAAATAAATATGATTAAATATAAAAACAAATAAATAAAAATAAATTAAAAAACTTTAGATGTGAATAGTATAATTTCTCACCACAGAAAGCCGAATGAATAGTGCAATAATAAATATAATAAACTTTGTCTAGGTACTAAAAATAATAATTAGAACAAACTCTTCCTCTCTCCTAACATTGTGCTGTGCCCGACAGGGTCCATAATTGTAACCTAATTATAAGCTCGACATCTGTATCACATTATGGAACGCAATAAATGTATTGAGTATTGAGTACATTTTTTTTGATTTTTTAACAGACACAGTTGCTTGCTTGTAAATCTGACATAATTGTATGAATTTGACATAATTATTGTAATTTATAACATTTGCACGCTTTCGCTAGAAATGGTGGAACTAACCTATTATATTTTTAAGACCCTTATGTACATTACTATAATATTAACGATAATTTTAATTCTAGCGTAATTTTAAGTGATTTATATATCTCATTGTACGCCTAATCAGGCATGTTACGGTTGTACTAATGCTAAACTATAACAACTATTATATTTCTACCTGTAACAAACAGTGAATAAATTGATTTGATTTGATTTACCAATGCGCCTGAGGACGTCTCCAAGACCCTAGGTTAGACGAAGAATAGATATAAATGTCGAGTACATATCACACCTTCGATTTGCCGATGATATCGTCCGACGGTCTTGGTATAAGCTTAGACAAAACCAATGAACATAAGTTCATGAAGAAATCGGACCCAGACCGATAGACGTTCGAAGTTGTTCAGAAATATGTGTACCTGTATTGGGGGCAGGTTATCCAGCTCGGTGGAAACAACTTCAGGAGGAAATCACCAGCAGGATCGTGTTAGGACGGACAGCAATTGTAAAACTACGTCAAGTTTTCCCATCCTCCTTGCCGCAATACCTCAAAACGAATAACTTCGACCAGAGCGTCCTAACTGTCATGACATACGGAGCTAAGACGCTGACACTAGCGGTGGGTCCGTCAATGCCCACGTCTCGGTACCGTATGTCATTAAGTCCATCCCACAAGCATAAAGACGCGCATCGTGCTATGGAGCGAGCTATGCTTGGAGTTTCTTTGAAGGATAAACGTCGTAATGAGATCAACTAACGACGAACCAAAGTTAGCGATATAGTTTGTAGAATAAGGGTGTAAAGTGGCAATGGGCTAGCTACATCTGCCGAAGGACCGATGGCCGTTCGAGCAAACGTGTCTTAGAGTGGAGACCGCGAATCGATAAACGAAAGATAGGACGCCTCATATGGACTGACGACCTGAGGAAGGTAGCTGGGATAGACTGGATGCGAAAGGCAGAGGACCGAGTGCTACGGCGCACGTTAGGGGAGCAGCGGACTGCAATAGGCTGATGGATTGGACATTTATCGAATGTACATGTTTAAGTAGTATTAAGACATATCTTACCCCACCTTAATAGAAGTGCATAATTGAGCTTCTATTAGCTTAGAAATATATAGGTACCCAAGAATTATTCGTTGTGGCAATTTTAGCTAAATCGTTGGGTTGTAAAAATAATCTACGAACTGAGACATCGATCCCCTATTCCCCTAATTCCCCTAGTTCACAATCATACTAATTATGGAAAAAAGGTGGTGTAATTAGGACGGTAGTGCACAAATCATTGACAAAAAAAAAAATGATTGTGAACTGGGGTATCGAATCGAAGGGGTCGGTAGGGGCGGCAAAATTTAAATAGCCTACAGGCGGCAAATGTATAAATCCGCCACTGATGCTACCTGCAGGCAGACTAAATGATAAAATTGGCTGATTAGCGACCACACGAATCACACGAAAACAAAATTAGCCTCCAAACTTTAGGTACCGGTAGTATGGGGTAATTAGGGATCAAGAGGAGAATAGGGATAAAACTAGGAAAAGATTTCGACCCTCACTGTTATTAATTTCTAGTTCGGTTCAATATCTCCTATTTTTTGGATAATAGTAGAATATTGAAATTATTTACAACAAAACTGAATAGGTTAGTCATTGGCAGCAAAATAGAGAAAAATACATTTGAAGTTAACCTCTCCCAGCGCGAAATATTTTAGTGCTCGAAACTTTGCTCTCAAAATTTTATTTGACAATAACAGAAGACGGTAGGGTGTTGTAAACGTTGTTTTGTGATTGTGCTATCATATCAGCAATGGTGTCAGCAGTGGTCTCAATAATTCTTGATTAATATCAATGTTTTTTTGAAAAATTCGATAAACATGTAAAATAGTTGTTTTGGAGGTGAACGGGGACGTCTCAGGTATGAATAACAACGAAAGATAGGTGAATTGAGATGAGAATAAGTAGAATAGGAACGACTTACGTACGAATAGATATACTTTTCTAGGGCTGTCACTAAGTATAAAACATTTTGTAAGTGTATTTACAGTGATATCATCATATAAATATCTAATATCTAAATTTTTATGCACAGATATAAGTATTTTTTTAATATTCAGAAACCTTTATAATACCTATTTGCTTTAAGTATTAAAAATAATACTATGCTTTAGTCACCGATACATTTCTTTTTATCTAACCTAAAAAAGAAATACTTAGATAAGTAAAAATAATTATTATAACTAAGGAGTGCCAACCCTAGCGACTTTCCTTATTGGCACTGTTGTAGTCCCTAATAATCCCAATTCTCGAGTGAATGGGGATAGCTTTATATTTTCAGTTTTTCCTTATTCGAATTTATAATTATTATAGTTTAAGTTTTAAAACAAAGATGCCAACAAGACTCAATCATTACGGTAATAATATAGCCATATTTCTTTATAAAAGTGTTTTAAAATTGTCCATGAACTTCGGATCTGTCTCTATTCCCCCCATTTTAGGTACGTTAGGTAAATTATGTGATATGTTCTTAATGATAGAACAACACAGCAATGAAAAATCACCAGAAGCCAGGGCTTTCAACTTTCCACAATTCATGCAATGTTTTTTTTTTAAATGATGTACAAGTTTCATGCAACCACATTCATCTGATTTCGATTTAGTAAAATTTAAATTCTCAAAACATTCTGAGCAATCATCAACTGAACCTGTCACAATAAGTTGGAAAAAGTAGCAAAAGAAATCTGGGGTCTGGGGTACACGGTAGTGACTCCGCCAAGACGAGCCGTCTCGAAAAGGATAATCAAAAAGTTATCAGAAAATATGTGGTATGGCCGTTTCGTTACTACAAGAACTATTGTATAATAGAAAAGTAATGAACAGTGAATAAATTTTTCACCTCCACATATTTTGACTAAGGTGTGGAGTTTGTGAAATTATTGCTTGTAGATTTACAAGCTTGGCTCTACATGCGATCTGATAACTTTTTGACAGTGCGAGCCATATGGTCTCGTCTTGGCAACATTTTACATGAAAATGTTTTTGGTGGGATAAATCTATCTTTGCTCGTTAAATAATTTATAGTTGCAGATAGTTATCCCCATCCGCAAAAATAAATAGGATGACTTTCCTTTTCGATACGGATACTTCCGTACGATTCAGCAATATGTTTATGTAGGAGAGCCATGCTTCGGCACGTGTGGGCCAGCTCGACTCCGCTCGTTACCACGGCCTCACCGAAAACCGGCCGTGAAGCATTGATTGCATTGCATTTCGCCGCGTGAGTGAGGTTACCGGAGGCCCTAACCCCCTTCCCTTTCCCTTATTCCCGTCCTTCCCCTCTCCCCTCTCTTCCCCCCTCCCCCTCTTCGCTTACTCCCACCTTAAAGGGCGGCAACGCACTTGTGACTCTCGAGTTGCAGGTGCCCATGGGCGGCGGTAGTCATTTACCATCAGGTGACCCATCTGCTCGTTTGCATAACATAAAAAAAAAAAACGTAATAAACAATGTAATTTAAACTCTAATCACTCTAATGCATGCAAAGAAACAAAAAGTTGACAAAAATCACAATCGGTAATAAAAATATTCAATAGAAACAAATCTGCGCAAACTGATTTGAACATGACAGACCGTGTAGACAAGATTATTAAATCTTAATATTTTTAATTAATTAATCATTATTTAATCTTATCGTATTAACGATCGAAATGAAGAACGAAAATAAGATCAAAAGACTATCAATCAAACGAGTCTAGTAGGTTCTATCACTGAGTTATTATTACTAACGTATAGAGTAAACACCGCGAAGAAATATTTTGTAACGCGAACGGCGACGGCGGTCCATGGACCACAACGATATTAGTCGGACTTTGCGCTCAGTAGCGCCCGAACGTATTTTACCTACTCTTAGTTTTGGAAAAAAAATGCCTAATTGTGTTTTAATAACGTTTGCAAATCATATAAGAGCGAAGGACAGATGGGAATAGAGGAAAAAAACTAATAGTGAAGTGACATTTCATCGGTAAGTGAACAAACTTTTACTAAAGCCAACATCATCCTCCGCGCCTTTTTCCAACTAAGTTTGGATCGGCTTTCAGTCTAACTGGGTCATTCTAATGAACGTAAAATTAAAAAAAAAGAAAAACAACATCATTTTTTAAACATATTTTTATTTAGATTGATTAAAAATTAAACTTGCGGTATATGATTCGAATTCACATCGAGTATATTGGGTGTATTTTTTTTTCTATACTCAGTGTGTGATCAATAAACACCAAATATACCTATCGTATTCTCCTAAGTATACACCACACTGAGTATACACCAAATTTACACCGAGTATATACGGTGTATCCGGTGTATACAGGTCTGCTAGGGTGGCAATGTTCATGAATATTTTTATCTATTGTACATGGTGGCTGCTTTGACTTCTAAATTCAAGGCTGGCTTTTATTTTTCAGAGTAATACCCACCTTCAAGAAAGGTACGGTAGAAAAATGCAAACCGCTTCACAAGTCTTCCCTATCTCAAGAGTTAATTTTATGAATAGATGTATTGTTAACACATTAATTTAGTAAACCGGACGGTATGTCGAACAATATATAACCGAATTTATGAAATTTATGTTCACTTACAGCAGGAATTGCGTGACAAATTTAATTGCAATATGACCAACAAAGCTTTACAATTAAGTATAAAAATAAATAAAACATTTTTTTTTATTTCGATGATAGTATAAACCCATCTGATGAAAAGAAGAAACTGATCCCTATATTGTAACAATTCAAATGAGCCTTGCAGAACACTCAAACATTGTACCACAAAACTCAATTTACCGTCTCTTACCAAGAAAATGGACAAACGAATTACAAGACCAAATATTTTTTCAAAGTGATATAGAGTGTACATTTGCTTTTAATAATAGTTATGTACCTACTGATCTTAACTTTAATTACATCAGATGTACTGGCAGGTGTACCCAATGTGACGCGACACTGTCATTGAACATCTCCCTCTGAACGAAATTTAGGTCCGTAGGTGAGAAATGATACTACTGTTAATTAATAACAAGATGTGTATATTCTCAGAACAGTTCTGGTTCTCATCAATAACAATCTCTTAAAACTATTTATGGTACCGCTGGTAACGAAACCATATCGTGATTCAGGGCTACCTAACAACGCCATCTATCGGTTTCGCCGTTGAACAAAAACAAACAACAACTTATCTTTAAACTTAAACTTAAGTTAACTTATATTATATTTATATCTTATCTACAATTTTCTATTATAATATTATTTGGTGGTTTATCTAGACATACCGCCCACCAAGGACATTATGCAGTATGTCCTTCATCCCGCCCACCATGCGACTACACTAACTAAATGAATATAACAAACTTATGATAATTTTATTATGTCGTTACAGGCAACAAACACAACTTAGAGGTAGGTCTTTTAATTACGGAACCTTTAGTGCGTACTGTAACCACACGTGTGATGTTATCCGGACCTGGATGCTTCTGCTCAATTTTACCTAGCAACCATCTACCCGGAGGCATGTCATCCTCCTTTATCAAAACTACGTTCCCTACTGAAGGTTCTGGGTTCTGATATTCCCACTTGTGTCTTTGGAGGAATTGGTGAAAATAATCCTGAGACCAACGTCGCCAAAAGTCCTGCATCATTCTTTGGTGGAGTTGCCATCGCCGTAGAGTGTACATATTTGCAGTTTCATAATTGGCATCTGGTACTACTACGAGTGGTTCACCCACCAGAAAATGACCAGGTGTTAAAAGAACCAGCTCATTTTGCTCCTCCACATATGACAAGGGTCTTGAATTGAGGCAAGCTTCAATTTGGGCCAATACAGTGGCCAGTTCCTCATACGTCAAAGTAGAGCTATCCACTACCCTCTTAAGGTGGAATTTAGTTGACTTTATTCCTGCCTCCCATAACCCACCAAAATTTGACGCCCGAGGAGGAATAAAGTGCCACTGTGTACCGTTGTTAGCGAGATGCTCTGCCAGTTCCTGTCGCATGGCTGATTTTTCTTCATGGAATAGGCTAAGTCAATTATGCGCAAGAGATGCCCTTCTTTACCATACCGTGTACGCGACAGCCCCAACAGCATTCTGAGAGCGCTTGTTGATCGGTGGGACTCTCCGATCTTGGGGCGATGGATACGACTGTCTGGCGCGGCAGTCCAACACCTTGCACCTGCAAGGTGTTGGACTGCCGCGCCCAGCATAGGCTTAGGTTAGGTATAACATTACTAACATTAGTTTGTAAGTCTGTCATTGTACCTACTAATAAAATTATGGAAGCAATTCTGAAATAAATGTATTATTATTATTATTATAAGTAGCTCGCGTGAGGCACCTACAAAATTTGTCGCATTGTCGCTATACAATTCAGCACATCGCCCCCGTCTCGCGACGAATCTCTTAAAGGCAGCTAAAAATCCCTGCGTAGTCAGATCACTGACGGGCTCGAGATGCACTGCTCGTGGCGACATACATATGAACAACACTATGTATCCCTTACATGATTTATTGCCCCTACCCTTGGATACCCTTATATTTATAGGGCCGGCATAATCTACACCACTCATGAAAAAAGGCTTATTTGGGGTCACTCGTGATGAAGGCAATTGTCCCATAAGCTGAGTTGTAGCCCTGGTTGAGTACCGAATACAAGTGACACACCTTCGAAAATATTTCTTAACCAACCCCTTGACACCCACAATCCAATACCTCGACCGCAAATACGAGATCATGAGTTGCGGACCACCGTGCATGGTCTTTTGATGTGCATCTGCAATCAAGAGATCAGTTAAAAACGATTCCTTGGGTATAAGAATCGGATGCTTCTCACTGTAAGTTAATTGAGACATTTCTAGTCTTCCACCGGCTCTTACTATACCCTATAGATCTAAAAATAGATTCAAGGACTTCATCTTCTTTTTTCCTTTAGCCAAACATCCTTTCTGCTTCAGTTCCCCTAATTCTTCTTGCAATCCTTCCTCTTGACATTTCTTAATACATAGTTCACTAGCAGCATCAATTTCTTGTTTTGTTAAATATCTAGTATTATGTTTGGTCGTTGATTTTTTCCTCAGGTTCAAGAATCGTCGACAATATGCAACTACGCGAACAAGCTTAGATAAAGAAGAGAACCTCTGCCACCAGGTCATGTCAAATACTGCTGTGGGTGCTTTGCTCTGTTCTATGCTTGTGACTATGTGCCTTGGTCTCTTATAGGCAATTTCCCTATCTCTAAGGAAATCCGGACCATTCCCACATATGGACGTGGTAGATAGCTCTTGTGGTGCAATACCGGGAGATGCGTAGTCTGCAGGATTTTCTTTCGATGCTACGTGATGCCAATGCTGAGTATCCAAAGAGGTCAAAATCTCTGAGACCCTATTAGCCACGAACGTTTTCCACCGACTCGGATGCTGATTCAGCCAGGCCAGAACCACCTCACTATCGGTATAAGCATGGAGATTGACCTTATGAATTCCCAATACTTCAGCTACCTCTACCATTAACTTAGCCAACAGCACCGCCCCGCAAAGTTCAAGCCGAGGAATAGACACTTGTTTAAGGGGCGCTACCTTTGTTTTTCAAGCTATTAAGGAAATGTGAATATAGCCCATTTCATCCATCACTCTCAAATACACAACGGCAGCGTAAGCTAGTTTTGAAGCATCTGCAAAACCGTGTAATTCAGGATTGACTGCATTATTGGAAGTGTGCATCCATCAAGGGATCTTTATGTTTACTAAGGATGGTAAGCCTTGACAGTAAGTTATTCATTCTTGTAATAAATTACTTGGAACTTCTTGGTCCCATTCAACTCCGGATAGCCATAGCTTCTGAATTAATATTTTGGCTACAATTATACACGGTGCCAACCATCCAAGAGGATCAAAAAGCCGTGAAATATCCGAAATAATTCTTCTTTTTGTTGCAGGTTCACTTAGTGGAGCAAGATCGACCTTGTATTGGAAGACGTCTTCGCGAGGATTCCAGGTAAGACCCAGAATCTTGGTAATATTATCAACCTTTATATTTAACTCTTCATCCTGCCTGTTATTTTCCTTCCTTATCTTATCTAATGACTCCCTGATATTACTACTCCACTTCTGCAACCGAAACCCTCCCTTAAGCAATACTCTAGTCAGCTCACTGTAAATATTAAAACAGTTTTCCACATTTTCAGCTCCTGTCATCAGATCATCATATAGAAGTCGTTCAAAACTATTTTTGATATTTCAGGACTATTCTGACACTCATCATATGCAACCTGATGTAGTGTCCGCACAGCCAAATATGGCGCTGATGCAGTTCCGAATGTCACTGTTACTAATTCGTATTCTTCTATATCATCTACAGGATTCTCCCTCCAAAGTATTCGCTGAAATGGGGTGTCTCTACTGTCAACTTAAACCTGCTATACATTTTTATTATATCTGCGACTAGATATTTTTTATACTTTCGCCAAGATATTATAGTATGGTGGAGTTAGGCTTGCAAAACTGGACCAACCATTAAATTATCATTTAGGGATCTTCCGTTAGTCCCTTTACAGGAAGCATCAAACACGACCCTGACCTTCGTTGTGGTCTTGTCCTCCCGGACAACTGCGTGGTGAGGTAAGTATACAGCTTCTTTATTTCTTATGTCTAAGCCAGTGATTTTTCGCATATGATTAAGTTCTAAATATTCTTTCATAACTTTAATATATTCGTTTTTTATTGTTATGTTTTTACTTAATAGGTATTCCAATCCTCTTAATCTTTTTTCCGCTATGTTTCTTGACTCACCATACTGGCAGTCCGGGTCAGCATCACGAAATGGTAATCTGACGATGTACCGACCACAATCATTCCGTTTTGTGGTGGCTGTGTAAAACTTCTCACATTAGGTTTCTTCTTCAGTTAACCTTTTTTTAATTTCCAATGGTTCAGCTTCCAACTCCCAAAACTTTTTTAACAACTCATCATTATTCTGAGTGGAATGCATAACCGTGATGTGTGAATAAATATTTGTCGAGTTCTCCACCTCACAGATACCCGATAGTATCCACCCGAAGGCGGTATCTTGAGCTAAAAGAGATCCACTCGGATTGCGGTTAATACCCTCTTTGATAATTTGGCTATATACTTCCGCACCTAATAAAATTTTATTTTATTTTTTATTTTATTCAGGACAACAAACAATTGCGCAATAATAATAATAATAATAATACCATGGACTAATAGCTAAGAGCCTCGATCAACACCTTAAGAGGCTTGCGTTAGACGGCTGGATCAAGGGACTGATGCAGAAAGCAGTTGTCCTCGACACGGCCCGTATGGTGAGGAGGTTCCTGTCTTTGTCTGGAGCCCTAACCACCGGTGTCTTGGTCCCTGTACCCAATGTCGGTGGTCTACTATTTTTTATATTTTTAAATATACATTTGTTTTATACACATTTAAAAATGTAATTTATAAGTTTTAAGTCTAATAAAGAGAAATAATAATAATACACCTGTACGTCGACCGGGGAGAGGCCGGCCACCGTCCTGCTTGGGACCCCGAGGCCCATCGGCTTCGAATAGGGCCCCCGCTACCGGTGGTAATGTGCGTCGCATGAAATGGACGAGTTCAATGAATGAGATCGTCATGCGAGCATATTTTGTGGCTACAGAGGGAGGAACTAACCTCGTATCGTATCGCGTATCGTGATCGTATGATGCCTCTGTTTCAGGAACTTGAGCCAGCTGTTAACGTTTCGGTGCAAAGATTATCGGATCAAGTGCGGGCCATTCAGCGATGTAATTTGCTGGATAACTCCGTACTTGAAAGGCTACGCTCGGACTTGCAGGTTAGCCTTACTACTTCTCCTCCTTCACAAATTGTGACAAATGCAGACTCTTTGTTGTTGCAACCTTATCCTGCTGAAGGAGGGGAGGAAAATCATGCTTCATCTGTAAGTACTCAGTACTCTGATATAATAAGGAATACTTTGGAAGGCGCTATTCTGGAATATCGGTCCATGAGTTTTGAAAGTAGACCACGTTTACCGCGTTTGCCAATGCATAAACGAAACATAGCGCTAGTGTGTACCCTTGATTCGATGTTACCTATTTATTTTGACAAAAGCATAGATCTCAGCGATACACACTCAATTTTGTATTGTGCGGCTATTGCAGCATGTCGAGTAGCTGGTGTTAAATTCCCAGGAAATGACACCGGTCAAAACTTGTTGTTCCGGCGTGGCAATGCAGGATTTAGCGTCGTATCGCTGAGTCGAGGGTACTCATTGGCAAGCTTATCTGTTTCAGATCGGGTAACACACGCCCGAGAGTAATGCGTTTTGTGAATCGGGCTTTTTCGGGAACTGGTATGAGTTCCTGTGATTATACAGCGCGAGTCACAGAGCGCATTGACTTTCTGAAACAGAAGGTTTATGCATGGGCAAATCGCATACGCAGGTACAAAAAAAGGATGGACCGATATACTCAGAATCGCACATTCCAAAGGGATGAGAGGTGGGTTTATAGAAGGTGGGAGCAGCCTGATTAAGTGAGTGACATTCATTTACCAGATGCTGAAATCACGAATTCATTTTGGCGTAACATCTGATCAATGCCTGTCGCTCACACTGAGGGTGAATGGATGCGAGATGTCGAACGATCATGTGAGTCAATTAATAGAATGGAGCCAGTATTGATATCAAACATCGATATAGCTTATGCAGTTCGTTCGTTGCCGAATTGGAAATCAGCGGGACCGGACGGACTGCATAACTTTTGGTTAAAGTGGTTCCGTAGCTCACATGTTTGTTTGGCATATCAATTTCAACCATGCTTGGTTTTATGACCACAGGCGTGACTCACCTGCTCTATAAATCCCACCTGTCTACCAACAGTATATAAATTACTGACGTCTATTCTGAGAGTGAAGATAGCATCTCATGTTACCAACAACTCTGTTATGTCTTACTCTCAGAATGGATGTAGAAGTGGGGCACGTGGCACTAAAGAGCTCCTTATTATTGACACGACCATTAACCAACAAGTTTGCCGTAACCGAAAAGATCTGGCGACATGTTGGATAGACTATAAGAAAGCCTATGATGATGCCGCATACGTGGCTCCTGAGGGTAATGGAGTTGTATAAGATTGATACAACTCTATGCACTTTCTTAGAGGCATGTATGCAGCAATGGAGAACAGTTCTTTGCTATCCAAGATGTCGACAATCTCAGGGTGACGGCGAGTATATAAAGATCAAACGGGGTATATTTCAGGGTGACAGTTTGAGTCCCTTGTGGTTCTGCCTAGCTTTGAATCCACTCAGCACTATGTTGGAGGGTTCAGAACTAGGCTATCGTTTGCGGAGAGGAGGTCAGGTTATATCCTACCTCCTTTTCATGGATGATTTGAAACTCTTTGCCTGCAGCAATTTCCAACTGATAAAATTACTAGAGGTAACTGAAAACTTTAGTAAATGTATCAGGATGGAATTTGGTGTGGATAAATGTGCAGTCATGGATGTAAAAAGAGGCAAGATTGTGGAATCTGAAGGCATGGAACTCTCAGATTCTACACACCTTAGACGTCTTTCCGCGAACGAAACTTACAAGTATCTAGGAATGTCACAGGCGTTAGGTTTAAATGAATTGACTATGAAGCAATCGTTACAGGATCGCTTCTTTGGCCGCCTGAAAAAAGTATTAAAAAGTCTTTTGTCAGGCCGTAATAAGGTGCGGGCCTATAATGATTGGGTTATACCAGTCCTAACCTACTCCTTTGGCATACTAAGATGGACTCACACGGAACTTGATGTCCTGGATAGAAGAGTCCGTACATTGCTAACCGCGTACCGAATGCACCATCCACGTTCATCGGTAATAAGATTGTATATCCCGCGGAAATGTGGGGGTCGTGGTTTTTTAAATGCCAAGACACTACATAACCGCGAGGTATGCAATCTCAGAGATTACTTCCTCTCTGTTAACGTGGAGGTGCATCGGGATGTTGTGGCAGTTGACAACGGACTCACCCCGCTTGCTTTAGGTAGAGAGAACTGGCGCAAACCTGCAGTCCTCAATATTACAGATCGCAGGAAAGTATGGAAGAGCAAAGAGCTGCATGGGCGTTTTTATCGGGCTTTAAATGGGCCCAAAGTAGATCTATTATCATCTGTGTCCTGGCTACGTTTCGGTGACCTCTTTGGAGAAACTGAAGGTTTTATCTGTGCAATTACTGATGAAGTTGTTATGACGAACAACTATCGGAAACATATCCTGAAGGACGGCACGATTGACATTTGTCGGGAATGTCATCGTCTCGGAAAAAGCCTCAGGCATATAATTTCCGGTTGTTCTCGTCTTGCCAACGGCGAGTACTTGCACAGACATAACGAAGTGGCCAGGATAGTCCATCAGCAACTTGCTCTTAAATATAACCTTGTGACTGTCGAGTTACCGTTCTACACGTATGTGCCCGACCCAGTTCTTGAAAATGGTCGTGCAACATTGTACTGGGATCAATCTATCATCACTGACAGGACTATTGTTACCAATAAGCCTGATATAGTGGTGATAGACCGATTAGAGCGCCGAGCAATGATTGTTGACATCACCATTCCCCATGACGACAATCTCTTGAAGGCTGAAAAACAGAAAGAAATAAAATATTTGAACTTAGTCCACGAGATTGTCGACATGTGGGATGTGGATTCAGCAATCGTTGTGCCGATAGTCATTTCGGCCCATTTGTGAATTGCTAAGAGCCTCGACCAACACCTTCAGAGGCTCACGTTAGGCAGTTGGATTAAGAGCCTGATGCAGAAGGCAGTCCTCCTCGATACGGCACGCATAGTGAGGAGGTTTCTATCTCTGGAACCCTAACCACCGGTAGCTTGGTCCCTGTACCCGATACCGGTGGGATACTATTTTTTATATTTTTAAATATATTTTTTTGTATAATAATGTATTTAAAAATGTAATTTATATGTATTTAAATGTTAATAAAGAGAATAATAATAAATTTATTTATTCTGACAGAGTCCATAGTGTTAGTATACAGTTTTTCTTATCTTAAACTATAATAGTTTTTACAAGACTTTTCATTATGGCGGAGTCATATTTATCGGCTGTGACCCTTAGGATGCTATTATTGCTGTCCCGCACTCTTCTTAGCAAAGAAGCAGTACGCTTGCGTATGATGGCATGGAAGCCGTCAACTCTCACTTCCATAAACATTGTCGAAGTACTACAGTAACGGGGCAACCTTAACAGCATTCTAAAGGCATTATTATATTGGACCCTTAATGTGTCAAGAGACCGCTGGGTATAGCTGACCCATAGGCTGCTCGTGTTGACAGTAGGCTTTAAATAGTTTTATTTTAACTTCATCACTACAACGAGCAAACCTACGGGCCAGCATATTTCCCCTAATCGCCATTGCCCTGCGCTCCCGTTCAATGTCCTTTTGATCATCAAGACCCTCAGTAAGATAGTGCCCAAGATATTTAAATTCGTGAACCCTCTTCAGTTCAACTTCATTTAGTATTGTAGGTAGCACTCTTGATGGACAATTACCGCGTGACTTGAAAACCATGTAAATACTGTTAAGGCTGTTATAAATTAGGCCATGTTTACTCCCGTATTTTCACAAATGGCTAATAGCCTGCGCAATGCACTGACAGTTGGACTCAGCAGCACCATGTCGTCCGCATAACTAAAATTGTTCATGCAGACATTGTCAACTGAGCAACCTATTTGGGTGTTGCTGAGTTCATCTGTCAGCTCATTCACGTACAGATTAAATAACTTAGGAGAACTTAACCCTCCCTGTCTCACTCCGCACTCCAAGCGGTACGTATCAGAGTAGCCAACAGTCCACTTTACACAATTTGTCTGGTTAGCATACCAGAACTGAAATAAATTTTGTTAAAATACATAAAGCGTCGAAATGATACACCTTCCGGCCAAAGACAGTCGTCTAAAAACACCTCTAATTTGTGCTGTGGTACAAGAATTTTATAAGCGTTGTAATTTCTCTCTTTCTTCATTTCAATTTTCTTGAAAATTATTTCTGTCTGTGTTTTAGACCATATATATTCAGCAATATCACTTTCTGTTGCCTCTTTGTTTACATTAGTAATGAACAATGGAATTTTTGTATCGGCCGCTCGAAACTTATTATTTGGTTCCCTCGTCGCTTTTCCTCTACTGCTGTCAAAACGATATTTTGGCCTCTTTCTCTGTACAACCTTCCATTCATTTTCAATTTGATTACTTTGTAACGGTTTCCCTTGGTTCTTATCGCTCCCGCTCAACGCCTGTGTACTAGACCGCACTGGAGATTTGCGTTCGATGAGATGCCTATGCGACGATACCGGGCTTGTGACGTCCTCGCCTCTTATCAGTTCGCAAGTGAGCGGGATAGACGCACTTTCATTACTTGCGGGTGACAAGGACGAATTCTTTTCAATGATATCTTCACCAGGTTTTAATACACTAGTCAACTCTTTTGTACAGTGAGGTAGGTTAGTAATCAAAGCGTCCGACTCATTGAAACAATTCTTCCGTCTACCTCCTTTTTCATTATTAATATTTTGTAAAACACTTGCAGATTGATTATTTAATTGAGCTAATTCACTTTTTAACTCATCAAGTTGTATACTGGTTACGTAACTTCCCTTAATACAATTCAACTCATTTTGCAATATCAATGGATCTTTTAGTAGCCTAGTAACATCAATATGGTCAAAGGTGACTGGCGGCAGTTTCTGGAGCAACAAATATAGGAACCTCTTCTGGATCCGTCTCTTTAAGCACACCAATTACATCATAAAGATCTCTCTGGGATTTTCCATCTCTTCTGCGTGAAATTTTACGCCTTGTTGTGCTGACCGAATCGAAAAGTAAACTTTTAGCCGATTCGATGTCTTCAACGGTAAAAGCTGAGGTACATAGTCTCACCAAACTCTCCTCGTCCATAACGTCCATTTTGTTTTGGACGAAAGCTAGTACTTCACAAATCACTATATTACAGTTTTTGCACTTTACTAATTTAGTCGTCTTTTTCGCTAACGTAAGTTAACGACGACGCAACCGTACGGTACGACAACACGCACGCAACTGATCGAATAATAGGTTACAAAATGTTCCTTGTTGGTAAAATATTATCTTAATTAATCACGCAACCAGCACCGTTATCCACAAAATAATGTTACAAAGTAATTGTAGCATACTAGTGATTCACAAAATAACAGAATTATAAGGTACAGAGAAACAAAAAAACAAAGAAAAGGCTGAAACTAGGTTACATGTTGCCGTTTTGTAAAATTGCATTTTTGAATTTTGAAGCTGATAAGTGAAATATATCTATGTTTATGTCAGTGAAATTATCATTTTATGATTTCATAATGCTCCTTGGGGGGGGGGGGGGGGCTCGTTCTCCAGCGTTAGTTCTGCTTGATTTAGGGGCGAATAGGTTAAGTTTATATGTATTTCGTATTCTTAAAGAACTACTAGGGACGCGAATGTAAATTTGGTTCATTAATTCATTACAATCAAAATGATTGTGACAGATCTTATACAGAAATGTTTGGTCGAGGTGAAGCCTGCGTAGTTTGAGTGTAGTTAATGAGAACTTTTCCAGCAATATATTTATAAATTTGCGCTGAACTGTCTCTAATTGGTCGCTATATTTATTATAAAATGGGTTCCAAACAGGTGTAGCGTACTCAAGCTGTGATCTTATAAGCGATTTATATAATAGTAAATAAGTTGCAGGGTTTTTAAATTGTTCGCAAGTTCGTTTAACAAAGCCGTAAAGTTTAAGTCCCCTGTTTATAATGTAATTGACATGGACATCAAAGTGAAGTTTAGCGTCAAAAAATACACCTAGATCCTTTATTGTATTGACATTTTCTAACGGAGTGTTGCGAAAGTAGGTGTGCTTCAAAATGTTATTAAAAAATTAAAATGTCTATTTTATTAGGCCTATGGTGCTCAGGATCAGCCAAATCACCCACATTTAGGTTTACCCATTCTACCCTAGTTACTTTTGCAACTGGAAGAAGGGACGTAACCGATTTCAAGACGTAGGCATTAACGTTAATCTGAAACCGTGGATCAAATCTCGACCTTATATTGACGTAGACTGTGGACCTTGATACCACAGTTTTGTCCCCACCTACACCTGTTACAGTGTGGTTAGCTTAACTCCAGGTACTGAACCATAGCCTCAGTAATAAAATATCCTTGCGACCCTTGGTCTAATAAAGCCCTAACCATACGAAAACTCCCGTCCTTCGACTCAGCTTGCACGACTGCTGTAGTTAATAAAACTGTTTTACCACAGTTCCCTGTTGAAAGGCAAGAGACTCCTGGCTCGCTAGACCCCTCCGTTTGCGCGGTATGCTTATGACCGCCTGAAGCAGCCTTCTCCTTCATCGAATTAGTCGATGAGGCGGTTTCCTGAACCGAATTCTCATCTACAGACCCAGAAACTCCTCTAGGATGTAATAATGAATGGTGGCGGCGTTTGGACACCTGACACCGGACCTTGTTTTTACAGTATTTGGCAGAATGGTTACTATTTAAACATACAAAACACAGTTTTTTTATCCATAGCTAATTCGCGTCGACTCTCATTTGATTCCTTACTAAATGCTTTACAAACAATAATGTTATGATCTGCGGAACAGTATGCACAAGAGCCAGTAGTTTGGTATTTAACAATATGAAATGACTTATGGTTAAGCTTTTTCTCGATCCGTATCTTGGTATCTAAGTTTTCTAAACATCTAAAGCGACCTGTTAGAAAATCAGAAAATTGTCCAAACGTGGGCAATTCATCGGTTTGGTCTGAAGAGACCTGTAATTCCCAAGCTTTTTTAGTGGCCGGATCTAGTTTAGCGCTTATTATATGGATAATTATAACATCCCAGGAGGATATATCCACCCCTAAGGCTTGAATAGAGTCTAAACATTCGGAAGTTGTATTGATTAATGTTTTAATATCAGTTGCAGATTCGGATGTTAATGACCTTTGATTTAACAATCGTTTGAGAATACCAGTTGTCAGAAATTTCCTATTATTGTACATTTTATCCAGCTTATCCCAAGCATTTTTATAAACCTTAATATTGCGCAAAAGTTGTTCCGCTTCCCCAGTCAATTGCCCTTTTAAATAAAATAATTTTTGGCCATCATCTACAGATTTATCTTCGTGCACCAATCCTACAAACAAATCTCTAAATGTTTGCCACTCTGAATATTTACCAAAGAACATCGGTAAATATTTCTGGGTTCTGGTAATTTGACTCTACGAGCTACTTTTTCACTATGGCAACAGGATTGCTGGCTCGACGATAAATTCTTAAAGTATCCTGATTTAGCATCTCCTTTAATTCGGCCTTGAATTGTATATAAAACTCCTCAACACTATCGTAAACATAGTTTTTATAATATTCAGAATTACAATATTCCGATCTCCTTACTGTGCTTATAATTTGAGAATGAGTTTTTGTAAACAATGCCCATTGTTGGTCTAAATTATCAATTCTGGTTTCGATATACGAAACCGTTAAGCGTTCTTTTGCCGACTTTTTAAAATTAGTTTTAGCCTTAACCATTTTAATCTTAATGTCATCCTGAAGGTCGTTAAGTGATTCCATTTTTAATGCTAATTACTGTATCTAACCAACCAACTGTATAAATATTTCAGTACTAAAAACAATTATTTCGTATAAAACAACAATAGACCATAAAATACTTGCTAATGTTTATCTAGTATACTCTAAAAATTTTACTTAAGAAGCCAATGTATTTACCTAATTGAAATTTTCTAAGTACAGACAAAATCCTTAAAAGTGTTAGAAATTTACAAAAGTTTAGTCAAAATCGGGCATAGGTTCCCCGTCTCAACCACTTTTTACTTAAACTAATACAAGTCCAAACTACTTAAAATTATTCTAAGTCCAAATCTTCACTACTGCCAAATTTGCTTCTAAGTTAAACTAGTCTTGATTTTAAAGTTCCAATTTAAATATACTCTTCCCACTAATTTGTAAGTATATCTACTCCTACATAAAAGGTTTAAAATGTACTCACAATTTATCACCGCACTCACTGTCACAATTTTTCGAAGTTACGCCAACACCATATGGCGCCCTCTAGCGATGTGCTGCACCTTCTGCCAAAGTATCCTCCTCCCGTACGTCCTTCCTCCGGATGCTGCGATCCGGTACCTCCAACTCAATGACACCTCTCCTGGCACCAAGCTACGGGGTTGTTCTGGACAGCGATCCACTGTCCAGTAATGACGTAGGGGGTAGTAGCCACTACCGATGACTACCAAACACGTCCAGTCTTCCAGCACGTAAGGACCATGAACGAAATTTAGGTCCGTAGGTGAGAAATGATACTACTGTTAATTAATAAGAAGATGTGTATATTCTAAGAACAGTTCTGGTTCTCAACAAAAACTATTTATGGTACCGCTGGTAACGAAACCATATCGTGATTCAGCGCTACCGAACAACGCCATCTATTGGTTTCGCCGTTAAACAAAAACAAACAACAACTTATCTTTAAACTTATACTTAAGTTAACTTATATTATATTTTCATCTTATCTACAATTTTCTATTATAATATTATTTGGTGGTTTATCTAGACACCCCCCCATCGAAGAATTCTGTAAAGATTACTTGCGAATTAAATAATTACACCAAAAATAATCCTCATGACCCACTTATTAAAAACAGACTTACTTCTGACAGAGTAAACCGAATCAAAGAAAAGTTAAAAAAACGAAAAGCTCTATAAGTCCAACACACGATGGCAGATAATGACTATAGATAATCCAAAAAAGCCAACAACTTTCCCTAAATTATCCAACTTAAGAAAATTGCGTCATGTGCCCCGAAGTGCCCTTCAGTTTGACAAAAATACACTACTGTCTTTGCATTCCATGGCGCACTGCATGCCTTACGATAATTTTATCCGTAAAATCAGTCTTGTTCCCTTTTTCACATATTTTTGGACGAATGAACAAAACCAATATTACAATGAAACTTTAAAAAATAACCAAAAAATTATTTCTGTTGATCCTACTGGATCCTTATTTCAGCCTATTGAACCACCACCTTCCCAATGATTTATTAAAACATCGCACTCTTAAACATTTATTTTTATATGCAGTGGTTGCCTACACTCTGGATGCCAGTGTACCAATGTGCTACATGGCCTCCGAATCCCATACAATGCAGACGATAGCCACATGGTTAAATACGTGGCAAAGCGGAAAAGTTTTGCCTAATGAAATAATTAGTGACGATAGTTCTGCCCTCCTAGGAGCAATAACTATAGCGTTTCTAAAAACCGAATTCAATGATTATTTAAAACAGTGCTTTGATGTGCTTGAAGGGAATACTGCAGCAATACCTCTCTGTTATGTTCGAATGGACAAATCCCATTTTATTAAAAAAACTTTACAAACAAACCTGTTTTGAAAAAGCGTTCGAAAGAGTAAAGTTCTTTTACATTAGCTGCTTGAAACATATTCAGCAACTCCGTTGCTATGAAGAACTCAAAACAGTTTTAAGAGATATAATTACTTTATCGCTCCATGAGTTCCGGAGTGCGGACCAAATGTGATAAAGCTTTTGAAAGTTTAAAGCTCAAAATTGTAAATCACACGAATCACGAAAACTTTGATGATATTCATACTCAAAACGACATATCTACAAACAAAAATGGAACTACTTCACTACGAAAATGACAAAAATGTTTCCATACCTTTATTAAACTTTTATGATAACTTAATACAAACCGAAAAATTGTACTTGCAGTTAGTTGAACCATCATATAACAAAAAGGAATATTTCTTACCGGAATTGAACAGTACAATAGAACAACTTCTAAAAAAAATTCCATTGTGGGGTTGCGTTATGAACAAATATTTCAAAAATGCCAAAGACTATGCATCAAGCTCAAATGTTGAAAACCATTTTAAAGATTTAAAAACTATATATTTTGACACGAAAAACCAACGCTTGAAATTAGACGCGTTTTTAGTACAGCACCATGGTTTTATAAATGGAGCTGTGAAACTTAGTGCCAGTGACGTTTTGCGCAGAATAGATTCAAGCAAACGAACCCAACAAACTCTGCGAACAAAACAGACAGGAAATAAACGAGCAAAACTTAATCCTTTGAACAGCGAAAATAACGATTTTGAGGCACAGTCAGTTTTTCAAGATAATCCGATAAAAATTGAGAATTGGAGAGGACTAGCGGTTTCCATACCCAGAAGTTTAAAGCCCAAACCAATTTACATTTTACAAAACGGCAACGTGGCAAATTCTAAAACCACTGAAGAAAGGATTATAATAACAAACACATGTGCTTTCGATTCTGTTTCACAAACGTTTGCGATAGCTTACAAAGATAAACAAAAATTTAAAGGCTCTACAGATGCACAGATTAATAAAGGAGAATTTCATGATTTCTTGTCATTCATTACAAAACTATCGAGTGCCAAAAATTGTAGTACAAAAGTATATGACCTGAGAGCGAAATTGTTCCTTCAACTTTTTAAACCTTCAAATACCCAATACATAGTTGACTGTTCGTGTAATACGACCTAAATTTTAGATGAAATGTGTACAAGTAGCTTATTCGTGTCTGCTGTAAGGCAAAGACTTTGCTCTAGTAGTATGTGCCCAAGTCATGCAGATGAAAACAAATTGTACAATTGCAAGTATTTGCCGTTGAACTTGGATATTATAAATACTGAAGGTATCAAGCACTTACAAGAAGCTTGCGAATCATGTTTGAGAAAAGAATTTACTCCAGAGTGTTATGTTTGTCGCGATGGAGAGGTCTCATTCATATACGATGTCAAAGACATTATAATTTTTGATCTGCCTAACTTAACCTTGAACTCAATAATAATGAGTACACAATTCTGTCTGTAATAGAATATGAACCCGCTTCAGAACTCGAAAGTATTGGACATTACAGGGCCCACTGTTACAGAAAAAACAGTAATTTATTTGAATGTTATGATGATGACCTTTACAGTAAAATCCTGCGACGCGGGAAATATAATATTATGCCACACGTAATAGTCTACTTCGTAGAATAGACAAAATTGTACAGGGTTAAGTTAAGAAAATGGTATAGTTTTGAGAGTTGTATTTAGTGTAGGTATACCTATAATCAACCGCACAAAGATATGTGTTGAAACAACGTGTTAGTATATGCCCTACTAGCGACCCGCCCCGGCTTTGCACGGGTGCAATGCAGATACTAATGTGGAGCAGTGTAGGTTGATTAACAATATTGTGATTATGATTAGTCTATGGTACAGGATATCTTTATATACAATATTTATATCAGTTTTTTCGTGAGACAGTACAAACATGTGTTCTTTAGAGGTTACTCTCGAAAGCGCGACATGTAACTGGCCATGTGAGAAACACACAACGCTGAAATCTAAGCCTGCAACGTTGAATGTTTGACCCTGTAACTTATTAATGGTCATTGCAAAAGAACCGTAAATCCGATGGTATTAGAGGAATCCGGGGAATTAAAACATCTTCTCCAGTACCACATCCGGTAAGTATCGTGCACTCTATTATGAAAGTTTTAAGGGACTTTATCAGTAATCGCGTACAGTTACATAATTTAGGCGGATTAAGGTTCCGAATAAAATAACAGGAATCCTACTTTCTACACCAGTTTATGTGGAGAGAGTCCAGACGGGTTCAAAGAATTAAGAAATTCTGTGGGAAAATGAACAGTCTCTGCAAAATCGAGTACAGTGTCGACTGAGTAGTATATTTTCGTCGGTGCATCAATCTTTGAAATAATCAAGTTATTCACCGGTCTTCTGGTAGATTCGTTAGTAGGTGACAGAATCGCTCTTTCTTTGAACCAAGATATAGTCTTACAACTTATGTTATCAATGTCGGGATAGATACTGTTGACTAACTCTTGAATGTTATTTATTAAAACACAAAGGTTTTGATTCTCTAGGTTAATCTTTCCATTATTTTGTGTTAGATCTCCATTGCCAACTTTAAGCAAGATCTCTGAAAAAAGCCTATTCTCACGTGAAGACAACGAAACTCGCATGTTTGTTTTAAGTTCCAATTTATTAACGTGTGGCCAAAGGTAAGATCTTTTTAATAAAGCATTTATTTCATCAGCACGTGTACCTCTAGTCATAACTGGTAGAATTTGACGAAAACCACCTGAGAACAAAATTATACATCCACCCATTGGTGAGTATTTGCTGCGCAAATCGCGCATTTTTCTCTACAATGCTTCCTCGGTAGTCTTGTTCAACATGGTGGCTTTGTCCCAAACTATTAGTGAGCAATCACGCATCAATTTTCCCGTACTGCTTTATTTAGGAATGCTACAGACACTGTTAGTATCATCAGTAGCAATCTTTAGCGGGAGTTTAAATGTCGCATGTGCGGTTCGGCCTCCTAAAAGTGTAGCTGCAATGCCGGATGATGCGACGGCTAATGCAATTTTACCAGTAGATCTGACTTTGGCTAAAAGCAAATTGATGAAAAACGATTTCCCTGTGCCTCCTGGAGCATCAAGGAAAAATAATTTCCATTAATTCTTATCAATAATTCATGGCAGAATTTACTTTATTTTCCCATAAATTAACCTGTGCGGGCGATTCTCTGGTTCTCTGAACTCTACGTCTATCCCGTTCCTGGCTAAAGCGAGCTTCACGCTCTTCTGACGATTCTTTATCTTTAACTAAACGCACTATTCCTTGTGCTACGATCTACGTTTGAAGTACGACGTCTTCCAGACATTACTGAAATACCTTTTACTTTCTGTACAAAAAAAAATGAACGATCATCAATAACAAAAGATACTCAGTTCTTTTTTGTACTCAAATAACCTTAGAATTAATAGAGTAGAAGCGGCGGTAGCGTAATAGCCAAGGCGTCGGACTTGCGATCAAGTGGTTGCGGATTCGAACCCCACCCAGTGCACTACCGTCGTGAACCCACTCCTAACACAAGCGTTAAGCTTAGCTGGAGGGGTTAACGAGATTACTAGTAATGTGTGACCCACGTTACTAGTAATCTTTTTACAAAAAAAATATATATATTATTATAATTGAAAAAATATTATTTAGTGAAAAATTATCTTAGTTCGTGCTACAAACTTACAATTTAAAAAAAAATGATAAACAACAAAAGAAACTCACCAACCTTAATTATAACGTTATAGGTACAGGTAATCATTTATTTCTTTGAAATCAACCTTGCCTTAGTAGCTAAATAAATAAATTAACCTAAATAGATTAATATATAAAAAAGGTAAAATAAAAATCTTTTTTAACAATAAATTAAACCGACGAAAAGCTAAAAGCAAAAAATTTATAAATCTTTGAAGTCTTAAGGATTGAGCTTATTTACATAAACTATCAAATTAATTTTTTTCAAATTTTAATTTTCTTGTAAAAAAAAAAGTAAAAAAGATTTTTATAATATGATTTTTTTTTCATCATTAGCTCAGCTACATGATGTGATGATTTAAAACGCAAATACCTCTTAAAGTAATGAAAAATAAACAGAAACACTATTCGTTCCTACAATTATCGAGGGTTTCTCTCATTTTTATCAGGATCCCATCATCAGATCCTGACTTCCTTGACATAGGACCACCCTTGAGGTATATACCCTATCTAACAAAAAAAGAATATTAATAAAAATCAGTTCGGCCCGCCAGCCGCTCTGCCCCCGCTTTTTAAATCACTGATATATTCATTTTAATGATATGCTGTAAAGGGCACTTTTAATCTACATGAAATGCACAATGTATCTAATGTATTTAATTGGATAAGAAATAATACTGTATTGTTTAAAATAGTTTCATAAATAACCCATATTTTTTTTGTAATATGTAAAAGATAAAAATGGTTACTGTGGGTTATCTTTATGAGATAAACATATACCATTGTGGACTTTTTTATTGATCTTTTTAAGATATACAATTCCGTAGTACATTAATTTGATCTATCTCGTAAGGTTTAGCCAGCGTTTGCAATGTAAGCGCACAAATATACGACATCACATTACAAATCTTTGAATTTCTCGGCTTTTCTCTATTATAATATGCATGTATACTACATATAAACCTTCCTCTTGAATCACTCTGTCCATTGGTGAAAACCGCATGAAAATCCGTTCAGTAGTTTTTCAGTTTATCGCGAACAGACAGACAGACGCGGCGGGGGACTTTGTTTTATAATATGTAGTGATTACCTAAATGGGATATATATAACCTACGTACATTATATTAAAGCTGGTAAAGTCGTGTCACATAATTTTGATTTGGTGGCGTTTTAGATATTTATGTGTTATTCCACGTCAGATGACAATGTTGTTACGTATAGGTTTAGTATAAATATATGTTGTTATGTTATTATTTATATGCCGACCAAATACCATCACTTTCGATATTTACAGTCATATCTTTTTATGCGGTTTACTATACTAATATGCTATATCTGAATCTATAAGCTAAATTACTCATAAGAAAATTATTTATCCGTGATTTAAAATTCAATATTTTTTTACACAATTTACATAGGTTTAATTACCAAGATTATATTTATAACTGCTCTGTGATTTTCTTTGATTATGCGATTTTACTGTTTGTATTTTAAAACTGCTCTGTGATTTTAAATAATAATTACTACACAAAGTACAAATAATTTTATTGAAATATTTATGTTCTAATATTTATAGGTAGGTAATTTAATCTGTGATTTGATGCCATAATTACTGTAAGAATCAAAATTAACAGAATAAAAATTATAATTGCCACATCAACAAGCTCTTTCATTTGACATGGTCACAAGATGCATTTAATAAATTTTTTAATCAGCCCGCAAAATTAGGTCATATATAGGCCAACAAACGTTTGAATGTGACTGTATGGACAACAGCTTAGGTATAATACGTTGAATAAAGGAGGTCATCGATATGTATGAATCCGTCGCTTTTTTGTAGCCATTCGTATTTGGTCGGATAACCAGTCGCTGTTTAAATGTTTTGATTTTTGTTTATATCTACTTAAATGCGAAACATACAAGGTGGATATTTTTACTATATATTATTGACTAAACGCACTAATTTTTGGTTTACACCTACACATCTTGGGATGAGCCAGTTTTTTATATGTTGAAGTCAAAGTTATGACACCATCGTTTTGACTTTTAGTAATATTATTCAAGAACGCATGTATGTACACTTCTGAAACTTGTTATGGTGATTAGAGGTGTCAAGAAGCACTGAATACAGTTTTTAGCGAGCTTCTACGTTTTCTCATTTAGAGGTTGCGATATTTATTTGGGTTTTCAAAAAAGCGCGATTACTTGGAAGTTATAAATATTTTCTTAAATATTATTCTGTAACAAATTAGCACAAATTAAGAGCTACCCGTGTATGTTTATTCTATACGCGCACATACTATAGTTTTTGAGATACACGATTCTGCAAAACGTTACCCCAGCAGGAAATCCAAAATCTCGAAAACCGAACCGAATTTTCGGCCCGCATTTTAGCACCAATAAAAGCTCTCTGCCCACCCACAAAATTTCTCTCTGCGATAATTCGTATAGAATTTTTCTGCTGGAAGAACGTTACCCCAGCAGGAATAACTAAAAAATAAAAAAAAAACGGAAAAAACGTTTTCCGTTTTTTTTCTAAAACTACAACAGGCATAAATTTTTTACTACACTAATTATACGTTCCACTCATATCACTCTAGGAGCCACTTTCCAGCTGGGGTAACGTACACAATAAAAACATCTTATAGAGCAAGAGCTCATAACGAATTTTGAGAAGGTACTTTAGGCCGTTAGATATTTTGAGCAGAAAAACTTGAATGCCATTCAAGTACGGAATGGAAAGTCTGGCTGACCAGATCGGCACTCAATCCTACTGCGCATGGTGCATAAACTGCAAAATATTTCAGCCAAAAAGGTATTTTAGGTCGAATGGGACTCAAATAAATAAAAAGTAGGCGTATAAATTAACATAAAAATAAAAGAGCCAGACATTTTAAGTTGTCTAAAATAAGAGCCAGACTATCCTGAACTTGTATTAAAAAAGTGCCAAAAAAGGTATTTTAGGTCGGATGAAACTATAATAAACAGATAGTAGATATATTATTTGACATAAAAATAAATGTTCCAGTCATTTTACTTTGTCTGAAATTAAGGCCAGACAACCGCTAACTGCCATTAAAAAAGTGCGTGGCCCACGCAGTGCCCAATTTTGCGTAAATGATAAGTTGCGCACGGCTATTCAAGTCGCGTGCTCTTTTGCAGTCGCGACGACTTCTGAATCACGGCTGCGTCAATGGGCATGGTAAATGTCTTATATGAATAATTTGGAACCGCGCGCGGCCAGCCGCCAGTGTCTAGTCGCTTAGTGGAAATCACGTCACCGTGTTGGGCGGTTATTAAAAACTATTTATTTCAAACTTTTTAAATAGTATTTTTAAATATATTTAACGTAAGTAGGTACCATATTAATTTCAGCGACCTTAAATAACTTTTAGATTATTTTAATACAAGTTTGGGTCGTCGGGTCAGAATTTCAGACAAATGTATATTAAAAAATATATCTACTTTATGTTTATTGCTGTTTCATTCGAACTAAAATACCTTTTTTTGACATTTTTTTTTTAAAAGTTCTAGGCAGTCGGGCTCGAATTTCAGACAAAGTAAAATGTCTGGCATTTTTATTTTAAATAATATGTCTACATTATGTTTATTTAAGTTTCATTTAAACTAAAATACCTTTTTTGTAAACTTTTTTAATACCAATTAGCGGTTGTCTGGCCTTAATTTCAAACAAAGTAATGTGTCTGACATTTTTATTTTTATATTAAATAATATATCTACTTTCTGTTTATTAAAGTTTCATTCAACCTAAAATACCTTTTTTTGGCACTTTTTTAATACAAGTTCAGGATAGTCTGGCTCTTACTTTAGACACTTAAAATGAGTGGCTCTTTTATTTTTGTGTTAATTAATACGCATACTTTCTATTTCTTTAAGTCTCATTCGAACTAAAATACCTTTTTTGTGAACTTTTTTAACACATGTTCGGGGTCGTCTGGCACTATTTTCAGACAACTTAAAATGTCTGGCATTTTTATTTTTATGCTAAATAATATATCTACTTTCTGTTTATTAAAGTTTCATTCGACCTAAAATACCTTTTTTTGGCACTTTTTTAATACAAGTTCAGGATAGTCTAGCTCTTATTTTAGACAACTTAAAATGTCTGGCTCTTTTATTTTATGTTAATGAATACTCCTACTTTTTATTTCTTTAAGTCCCATTCGACCTAAAATACCTTTTTTGGCTGAAATATTTTGCAGTTTATGCACCATGCGCAGTAGGATTGAGTGCCGATCTGGTCAGCCAGACTTTCCATTCCGTACTTGAATGGCATTCAAGTTTTACTGCTCAAAATATCTAACGGCCTAAAGTACCTTCTCAAAATTCGTTATGAGCTCTTGGGCTATTAGTCTTGGGGAGCATCTGTAATCTCAGCAGCAAATGACAAATCTCCTTGACATTTGATTTTTGACGGTGACAGTTGATTTTACCATATGAAAATCCAAATTTTTTTTTCGTGTAACGGGAAACTATAGTATTTTAAAATAAATATAAATTAAATTATTATATTTTAAACAAAATTATTATTTAAAATAATTTTGTTTAAAATATAATAATTTATTTTAAACGAACATATTTTAGAAATTTTGTTTTAAAAGTTTAATAAGTGTTTACAGACAAGAGAGACAAATTTACAAGCAGTAAGACTAAAACCCATTGACATAACAATATTATTACCTCAATTCAATTAAACCATAAGAGCAATAAATTAAACCAAATAAAATATAATCTCACAGCCTAAATAAAAGCTAAAATAAAAGGCGTAAAGAAAATAAAGTATAAACATAGCTAAAATATATTTTTATATTCTTTAGTAAATTTTGTTCTGCCCTCTGCTGGCGAACTATTGAAACTAAAAAATCGACGTCAAACAAACATGTCAGTCACACGCATAATGGCGGTGGATGTATTATTTTTTGTGAGTGGCTAATTCTGATAAAGTGTATTTGGTAAGGTTTAAAATCGACAGCATGCCTATCGCGTAGTCCGCAAATGTTGTTTGAATAGGCTAAAGACACAAAGGTGAAGTGGTATCGGGGAGGAGTATGGCGCTTACGTACTTTGCGTCCACGGTGTTATTGAATTAAAGCGTGCGGCGGTGCTCGTGTAGTGGGTTCGCGGCACCAGACGTTCAGAGTCTCACCATGGGGGCACAGCAGGCGAAGGAGCGAGGAACAGCCAGCGGCGCGTCCATGCGCTCAGCGCGTAGCAAGCCGCGGGTGCCGAAGGACCCCCGCATGCTCGGCTCAAACATATTTACTGAACATAGCGGTGAGTGTATTCATATATATATAATTCACTTATTTCCTGTTCTCGTGTCTTGCTGTCATTTCATTGATGTCGAATTCAATTACGTGCTGAAGCGCCGTTAGATAGAAATGTATAAGGTAGGTCTTAATATCTCAAATGCCTGCCAGATCTATAGCGCTTATTGATTCTGTAAAGCAGTGTGGGTGCAGTTTGAGCTACTTCAACACAGCAAGTAGAAAAGTCAGCTGAATTCTCTGAATAATATGTTAAATAAACTTTAAGCTTGCTGCTGCGAATGCTGCTCTTGCATCCACAATCTCAACTATCATGTTCGTGAAAATGGGCCCTAAGTATTACCTAAATATATTCTAAACCTTGTAACATACTGCTGTTGAAACAGACGATGAAGACAAGTGAGGTAAGAAGCCCCGAGGAGTTGAGCTGTATACCAGCTGTATATAACAAAACTGTTGTCCTGACCAGTACATACAATATATTCTTCTGAGTGGAATTAAATCATCTTTGTCACTATTTGACATAATTATTTTGTCACTGCACATTCATTTATCCACATTATTGCCAATTGAATGCTCTTTAAAGTAACAGTTGTTTTGATTGCTTGACCATTGTTTGATTACTGTTATATTACATTACTGTTAAAGTTCAGTGCTGCTAATTTTAAATGAAATTGGTCAATATAGGTCTGGATAAGAAAAACGTACAAAATTGGAAAATGTGTCCTACTCTTAACTTTGTCTTTGGCTAATTACAGTAGTGAGGGTTATAGGAAGTGGAGACTTTACATAAATCTACATTCCACCTGTAAAATCTACATTCACAGTAAAAAAAGTATTTAAGTTCTATAAAGCTAAGAATGTACTATCAACTCAATGGACAAATTCATCAATTTCATTAGTGAATTTTATTTAATATCTGTTGAGTACATACTGAATGGTGTTAAGAAAAAACGACAGACACATGATTGGGTGAATAGCAAGGATGTGATGATTACATTAAATGAGGGATGCGATAATACTGGATCTTGTTGTATATATTTCATGACTCCATGAGAAAGTATTAGCCACCAAGTCCAATATTCTATGTTTCGCAAATGCACAGAAACAGCTAAGGGCTAAGGTATTTTGGCTAGGATCTTTTCGTGTCAGATAAATTTTGTCTGTCTTAAACAATTTAAATAGTGCTGTGCCATATGCTTTTTATTCATTAGCTGTTAGCGTTGCCAGATATTAGTATAATTAAGGTCTATATTCATTGTTAGTTATTAGTTGTCAAAACAAAAGCCTCCTCCAACTTTTCCAGTCTTCTCTTATTGTAGCCAGTCTTTCCTATAATGGGCTCACAATATTTTTAATGTTCTTTTTTTTTTTTCATTTGGAACCTTTGTGCTATATAATATTTTAAATTAATTAAAGCAAAGTTAAGGAGAAGCCAGTTGAACTACAAGTTGCAGCAAACAACATTCTCATGGCCAAAATGGTGATGATAATCTTTCAAACAAAATGTAAAGAAGTGTGCAGAAGTGACATTGAAACCATCATAACAATTTAAGGGTTCTTGTTCCCTCTCTCTATATCTAATCATTATCTATGGACTTTGCTTGAAAATACATGAAGTTATGCTATACACAGCATTACTTAGCACTATGAGATTGATCACAATCATTATGAATGGAAGGTTTATATAAATATTTTTATTAAAATTTTATGGAAACATTTTCTAAATGGATTCCATTTTTTAATTACTTAAGGTATCTAGTTTTCACTAATCTGTAAGAAGCAAAAAGAACACTAAATATGAGAGTAACAGCTGCTAGTTCTGCTGAAGAGGCAGTAGAATCAAGGCTAGACCCACTGGAGCATCTGTGTGGCCATTGATTGCTTAGCAGCTTGAATACCACTTAATATGCTATTGTTGTAAGCACACTTCTTCAAGTAGAGCATAATGAGAATGCATCTCTATATAGAACACTGCAGCTCTTCATTCATAAGATTATATTGGGAACAATTTTTCATCAGGTCATGCTTTGTTACAAGTCTATAATTCATAAGTTTGTGTTTGATAATTGTTCCAGAGTTAAGATTAAGTTTTGCATACTCTTATATCATGCTATGCGAGTTTACACTGCTAAATGGACCGCCTATGAGTTGATATGCAGAAACAGAGCCCTATACCAATACCACTGCTAAGCGACTTTATTATCTATCATCTTACTAATTGTACAAAAATCAATGTGTAATTATTTCTTGGCATTGATGTTCAATTGACTTTTATCTTGTACTGAGATTCAGGGTTCAGTTATCTACAAGCATAGCAGGCTCCCATCTATCTTGGTAATACTTAGAAATAATTGGGTTTTGCCTTACTAAGTTGTATATACATACCATCGGCATACCCAATGGCAAGTTTTAATTAGTCCCTTATATTAGATAACACTGTTTGATTAAGTCAGACAGAGGCATTTTATGATTTTGGCATAAAGCTAAAATGCCTGTAACAAAATAAATTATCTTCTTACTTTAAACAAGCAATTCTTGTATGTATGTATGTATTTATTTATGTATGTATGTATTTATACTTCGGGTATCTCGAAAACGGCATTAGTGATTTTGATGAAATTTTGTATACATATACAGATATATTTTGTATACAGATACAGATATATACTCATGAAACAATATGAACTGTGACAGGTAGAGATGGGCCCGGATGGATGGAAGATCCACCCGGGAAAATACCCTGTTGAGTAAATATGTGGTAAAAACTCGGGAAAATACCCAAACCACGGGTAAATATTCTTCAAACCTCTATTAATTACTTTTATTACTGAAAACACTTCTTTTATAGATAATAATTAAAACAAATTAGTTAATTATAAATATACATACATGTACTACATTTGTATCATTATAATATATAGGTATATCTAGAAAACTATTTGATCTATGAAGATGAAATTTGACAAAAATTTAGTTTATGAGTAGGAAACGTCAGCTATGTAGGGATTTTGCCACAGTACCGGATTTAGGGGGTTTAAAGGCATTCGCAAGTTTGTATGAAAGTCTTTGGTTTTTTGTTCTAGAGACCTGAAATGATCTTGACCAAAAGTGGTCAAGCAATGTTTCATGTTGCAAAATCAAAATAATATAAAAAATATTTCCTTATATTTTACAACCTTTTCACTTCAGGAATTTTATTTTTATATCCGGAATTATGGTTTAAAGAAAAACAGTAATAATTTGTAAATAATGCGTAGCAATAAACAATAAGCAAAATTGTATTAACAATTAATACAATTTTGCTTATTGTTCTGTTACAAAAACTTCTACATCAGGATAACAGAGTTTTTTAGCCATCTGTATTCTATAATAGGGAGGATAAATATTAAATCCTCGACACTTGGCACCCTGTTACATGGAAATATAGTCTTCCACTGATAATTTTCTATCTATCATAAAACAAAGAGCTTCGTCAGCAGTGTATGGTTTACCTTTAGTTTCTTGACGGGATCGAACCATGTTGGCAATAGTTGTTGATTGAGTGGGGGTTTTTAAACACTCTCTGATGACAAACTCAGTCACTGGCAGAAGTTTTATTCAGCTTAAAACCTGTTTTATTTGTTGCTATTTTTGAGACAACTTTAAGCAATTTTTCCATAGGTTGATCTTCAAGTTCCTTTTCAAGACTTTTCCTTACACATCTCTGACTGCGATTGCTTAAGTCTTCATATAGTTTTGAAGTGGAAGGAGCATCCAGTAATAGGTTACTGAATGCTTCAGCACTCCACATGACATCTAAAGACTAATAGGTTACATCCTTTCAACACCATTGTGTGTTCCTGTTCTGCCTGTTCCTGATCTAGATGTTTTTGATGATGTATATCGGAGGCAATAATAAGTTTAAAATTTTCTGAAATTTTCATTTTCTGTTTTTTTGTTTTTAGAACCTTGTACGATTTCAAGAACTAGCTTTATATAGTTGTTCACATTTACAAATAAATTTAGTGATAGTTTTGCTAATGGTATTGGATGTAAAAATATAATCAGCCTTTAGGGTACAGGGCGTTCAATATTATAGTGGTTCTCTCAAGGGGGGAAAGGTTCATAGGTCGCACTTTCGGTCCTCGCAAATAAGCTTTTTTTCTAAAGTCTTGAATAAATCCCCATCCTGTTCCATCATCCCCCACAAGTCCCATCATTGTTGCGCATACCCGGAGAGACTTAAGAGTATCTATGTTTGCCTCTCGCTGACCAACATGAGGGTTGGCGCCCTCATGTCCCTCTCGCACTAAGTCACTCTATCGAAGCTTGAAATGACATCCCCCAGGATGGGTCAGTTCCTGTTGAGGCAAAGCAGCGCCATGGGTCTTTGACGGCTCCATGACGCCTCACCCCCGCTTCTCCAGATTAGAGTTATAAATTAGTTCAGTTTTTACTCAGTTACTACAGGGTCCTGACGATCCTGGCGATTAATTCAGGGTGAAACAAGCAAGAACAAATACCTTACTTTTTCTTTCTTGAAGATCTATTATTATAATGTACCAACCGACTTTTTTATGATCCAACCCATTGACTTTAACTTAATGGCGAATCTTCGCACAGCACCTTATTTATTAAATGCTCAATTCAGAGAACCTTCATACTTAAGACCCTACAATGTATGAGTTTTATTAGGGTCTAAAACTTAGGTTACACATGTGGAACAAATGAATTAAAAATACCACATTGAAGCTTTACAATAGTGGGAAATATATGAACTTTCACAATCACATTGATTGATTACCTTTATCATTGTGTGATTGTAGTACAATCACACTTTTAAATATAGCAGTCATCTACCCAATTGTATAAAGATTCTACTTTTTTGTTTCTTAAAATATGTGGGTATGTATATAATAACAAATGTTGATACTAATAATTAAATGTTATTTTAAAAATAAACGTCTAAGATGTATGGGGGCTCGGTTTAATAAAAGTACTTTTCTTGTTAGCTTCCACAATATTATTATAATGTAATAAAACTTAAAGAAATAACATTGGTGCATACATTGAGTCCATAGCGCAGCATAAGCAATAACTTAAGACATCGTTGTAAAGGTACTCCTTACTCCTAAGTATACTTACTTACTGAATAATATAAAGGAACTTACATACACAAAATCTCCGGCATAATAGAAAAAAAAAACATTTGCTTAATTTTTTTTTTTTGCTTTTTCATTAAATTTCACAATAGAAATGGTTTGGTCCAATGGTTTTCAAACATTTTACACTGCATCCTAAATCCTCTATCACAGTGAATGGACCAACGTTATCACCAACTTCATTTTTTATTAATATTAAATCATTTTTATTATACTCAATTGAGGTTAAATTCTTATTATAATAATTAATTTTACGGTTACATTTGCTTAAAATTAAATTATTTCTAGCATCTCTATTAGCTACCTGAAGCTTATATTTAAGACTACTACAATAGTTTTTAGGATTATATAATGGTTCAACTACATTACATAACCTAGATGGTACATTACAAGGTCTACCAAAAACAAGTTCAAATGGCTGATATTTTGTTGCTGAGTGAGCGGTAACATTATAACTAAAACACCAATAGGCTAACCAATGTGACCACGACTGCGGATTGTTATTGCATTGAATTCTAAGAAAAACTCCTAAATTTTTATGTGTATTTTCTAACGAGCCGATTGATTGATGATGATAAGCAGTCAATGATATTTTTTCAATGTCTAATAGCTTACATACCTGGTCCATTGTTGACGACATAAATTCAGTGCCTCGGTCAGATGCTATAGTTTGGTAATCCAAATTTTAATATAGAATTATCTACTAAGGCTTTACTTACAGTCACAGACTAACAGTATCTTTAGTTTTGAGTGGATATGCTTCCTCGAACTTACTAAGCTCGCACTGGAGACTTAATATATATACATTACCTTCATAATCCCGAGGTAATGGACCTATAATATCTAGAAATATTTTTTCAAATGCATACGCTGCTGTGGTCGTTATGCACATTGGTTCCTTAACATATTTACCGTGCTTCATCTTTTGACATTTGTCACACTTTGATACAAAATCTTGAACGTCTTTTTCAAGACCTGGCCAATAAAATTGTCGTTTAAAATTGTTTATCATCCTACGCATACCAGTATGACCACTAGTTGGCAGTAAATGATAATCGTGTAAAATAAACTTAAAGTCTTCATCGTTAGTAATTCTAGTAATACGTGTGGTCCAGACCAATTTTTCATTGAGTTCATTTCTTTACATAACTCTTTAAGAAAGCTAGCATTGTCTTTATCTTTAATTATACTTATCTCATTAACATTTATCATCTTACAAAAATTACTAAACTTGGACACAAATTCGACTCGCGTAAAAAGTGACCTAAAGGCGAGATTTACCAATAAAATCTTTCTGTTTTCTTCATATGCAAAACATTCTTCTTGCAGGGATATCCTATTATTTTTAATTAACTTATTCAAGTCTGTGCCTTTTATTAAGATCATTTCGACAGAGTCATTAGTTTTATTTAATATTTCCGCAACTCTTAGTTGATCAGGCCTAGTATTGGCGGATTTACTAAACAAATCTGTATCCTCTACGTGATCCCTATCTAATTTTTTTTTCTTTTGAGCTGTTGTTAAAACATTTACTACGGCCTTATGCATGCATTTCAGTTCATCCGATGTTATTACTATTCTTGACAATGCATCCGCGGCGACATTGTCTTTATCTTTTACATACACTATCTCATAGTCATATTCCTCAAGTGTTAATCTAAATTTCAACAAACGACTTGAGGGATCTTTCATCCCATATAGATATATCAAAGGTTTATGGTCTGTTTCAATAATAAAATATTTACTGTACAAATACGGTCTAAAAATTTTATTGACCAAACAATGGCTAAAAGTTCTTTCTGAATTGTTGGGTAACTTCGTTCAGCTTTGTTTAACGGTCGACTTGCATATGCAATTGGTTTCATATTGTTATTACATAGAACCGATCCAATGGCTATTCCTGAACCATCAGTTTTTAAGATAAATACATTATTTTCTGAGAAATCCGGGTATTCTAAAATAGGTGGGTTTGTCATAGGATGTTTAAGTTTTTCAAAAGTTTCTTGGCAATTTTGTGACCAAACAAACGGTTAATTTTTTCTGAACAATTTATTTAATGGATATGTTATTTCAGCAAAAGAAGGTATACATTTTCAGTAATAATTACAAAAGGCAAGAAAACACTTAACTTCGTCAGATTTTTGTGGATCTGGGTATTTTTGTAAAACTTTAATCTTTTTAGGATCTGGCAGACACTACATGGCCAAGGTTCTTTTTTCAAGAATTGACATTTAGTCGGATTTCATTTTAAATTTACTTTTCTTAGTCTTTCTAAGATGTCCATAAAATTACGATTATGGGAATTTAAATTACGACCTATAACAATTAAATCATCTAAATATATGAAGCATTTGTCAAAAGTTAAACCGGACGTTGCCACTGTCATTGCTCTACTAAAAGCACTTGGTGAAATTTTCAAACCCATCGGTAAACGTTTCATTTGAAATTGACCAGAGTTAGTACTAATTGCTTGACGGTTGCTTGACATTTCCTGCTTGACGGTTCTAAAGAAACTTGATAATAGCCTGAATATAAATCAAGATGGCTGAATAAAACAGCCCCGGAAAGGGAATCCAATATTTCAGTTATATTTGGTAAGGGAAACTTATCGTCTTCAACTATTTCGTTAAGTTTACGATAGTCTACTACCAATCGCCATTTTTTCTGGTTATTTTCATCACTTTTCTTTGGTACTAGTAGTATTGGACTAGACCACTTACTTTGTGTCTCTTCTATTATATCATCTTTTAACATATTCTTAATTTGTTTATTTAATTCCTGCTTTAAACTATAAGGTATTCTGTATGGTTTTGTAAAAATGGGATTAGTATTAGAGTTTAAAATTTTATTGTTTGTTCGTAAATGTTTGTTTTTGTTAGTTAGTCGTTAGGCAAATGAAAAATATCAGTTTTTTTTTTAATAGACTGTTTTTCTTCAGAATTAAGATGTTCCAATTTCAAAAGTGAACTTAAAGTGTTAGCTCTTTGTGCATTACCTTTAATTGTATCAAATTTATAGCACTCACACTGAGATAATGGTTGTACTATCGGAATAATAGTTGGTATACGAATATCTGTTTCACTTACATTTAAAATTTTAATAGGTATTTTCTCGCCACTGACATTAACGATAGCGCTAGCTAAAAATAAATTCTCACTTAACTCTCTAGCATAAACAACACTATCTTCGTTTACACTTAACTTAAATTTAACATAGTGAATAGATTCACTTCGCGCTGGTATGGTCAAAAATTCTGATGTACATTCTGTGCTATCAAATATTTGCATTTTTATCTCTTTATTATTTATATCCAAAGTTATAACAATTGACTTCAAATCAATTTTTGATGAATAGGCACTTAAAAAATCTAATCCTATAATACCATCGGCCTTCAAAGGTAAATTATTAAATAAAAGAAACTTATGTTGGACTGATTCACCACCATTTAGTGTCAATGTAAAATATACATGACCTTTTGAGCAAATTTCTCCGCCTATACCATTGATTATTACCCAAGGGATGGAATAGAACTAAAGCTAATTACTGCAAGGTGTCAAAACCTTGCTAAAACTCTGTATTCCAGTTATATGAAAGATATGGAAGGCAAAATTAAAGACAACCCTAAACTCTTTTGGACACACGTTAAAGCAAAACGTGGTGGATCCAGCGTATACCCGTTGTCTATGTCCGATGGAAAAACTACAACATCCGATGGTCCAACCATTTGTGATCTTTTCGCGAATTATTTTTCATCTGTTTATACTCAAGAAGACGACAAAGAGAATAACTTCGATTTTGATTCACTGAACTCGTTGAATAATAATAGCCAGTGCTTAACTTACCCAACTTTTGACTATGAAAGCTTACTTAAAAAAACTAGAAACTGTTAATATTCGAAAGGGAGCGGGGCCTGATGGTATCCCACCGGTTTCCATATCTGCCTGTGCATCGGCCCTGAAGTCTCCACTTCTACGTATATATAACGCATCGCTATATACAGGCACTTTCCCACGCGAGTGGAAAAAGGCGAAAGTAGTGCCAGTTTATATATAAAAAACGTTTACGGAATCACTGGTGCAAGCCATGGATGTAAATAAACAGTATGACGTCATATATACTGATTTTAGTAAGGCGTTCGACAAAATCTCGCATAAAATACAGTTATATAAACTATCAGCTTATGGTATCACAGGACCTACGCTCGAATGGATGAAATCGTATCTAAGAGAAAGAGAATTCTTTGTTGTTGTGAACGGTTTTCAATCAACAGATCGTAACATAACTTCTGGAGCCCCTCAAGGGTCGCATCTGACTCCTATTCTTTTTACCATATTTATTAACGACCTTCCTAGCTGTTTTCAATTTTCTGAGTGTTTTCTCTATGCCGATGACTTAAAGTTCGCCAGAAGAATTGATTCCCCTAGTTATATCGAACTCCTGAAAGACGATCTAAACAGACTTATTCATTGGTGTAAGAGTAACAAAATGCAACTAAATACTGAAAAATGTTATTATCTAAAATTCACTAGGAGAGCTCACCCCCTTATGTCAGAATACTATATAAATAACCTAAAGATCCAAGAAGTAAAAACCATTAAAAACCTGGGCGTTCTTTTTGACAGTAAAGTTACTTTTGTACCTCAGATTGAAAATATAGTTAAAAGAGCGTTTAAAATGTTGGGCTTTGTCATGAGGAATACTAGAGAGTTCAAAAGCAACACAAAAATCCTGTTATACAATAGTCTCGCGAGGAGTATCTTAGAATACTGTAGTGTTGTATGGAGACCCCATTATGCCGTACACATGTTACGCATAGAGCGCGTCCAGAAACGCTTTCTGTCATGCCTTACAATATCGTCAGGTAAAGGTAAACATCTGACCACTTATAATAGCCGACTGCAGTATTTTAAGATTCACCAATTATCTATACGCAGAGACGTGACAACCTAATTGATTGTCCAGATTTACTGAGTCTTATAAGATTCAGGGCTCCGTCTAGATATCCTCGAAACAGTATTACACCATTGTGCCCACCTTTGAGGAGAACGGTCTCAGGTACTAATTCAATTATACCCAGATTATGCAAAATTTTGAATGGCTGCAGTGATTTAATTGACATACACCATGATAGCATTGGTAAATTTTATAAGTGCATTATCGACCAGTTTACACAAAAAAATGAATGACTCCATTATTTTTATACATTATATTGTGATGCTCATTTAAAAACTCAAGTATTGTATCTTATAATTTACTGAACTTGTTTTTAATTATTATTTTGAAGTTTTTAGTAATTTATCAATCTCCTATTTTATTTTTAACTTTTATAACCGTTTTTCCGTTTAACCGTTAATAATCGTTGGCTGACCTAATAAAATAAATATATAAATTATAACATCATTCATATATATATTAATTACCTTGAGGTAAACATTCACTTCGTATAATTGACAAAGAAGCTCCTGTATCCAATATAAAATAATAATATGCATCATTATCTAAATTAAACGTTACTAATTTTGTTAGTCCATTAAAGGCAAAGATTTTATTCTTGTTCACGAAAAAATGTTGAAAGTTCAGGTACTTCTCTTTCTTGAACATTACTATTTTTGGAATCATTTACTTGAGCTGTATAAATTTTATGGCTATTACCGCGATAGTTATTTCGAAAATGTCTACCACTGAAAGAATTTCCACGTCCTGATGTAAATTCTTTACGATAACCACGCGAATTTTGATTATAACCATTACCATAGTAATTTCTACTTACATACTGACTTGATGATTGTACACCTCGTGGTGTGCCGCTTTTTCTGTGTCCTTGATTCCTTTGACTATTAGCATGAATTAAACCCTTCCGTCCTCTGCTGTGAGATGACCTTTTATCAGAAAAATGCATGACGTTACCTGCAGCTGACGAAAATAAACTCTCCTCATCCTTTGCACCCTGGACAGCATCTTTCAAAAAATTATAATTTCGAGGTGCAACTACAGTGCTGAGCCTTGAATTTTTTAAACCATCTGAAAATTTTCTTATGTCTAATTTTTCATTTATCGGTTTTAAAACGTCAAATTTAGTCAAATCACCTTTTGCTTGAGAAATTGTCAAGTCCGCTAATAGTTGTTCTATTTGACAACCGTACTCGTCTATAGATCTCCATCCTTGGGGAATATTATGTAGGCGGACTTGAATTGCCGTAAATAACTTTTTTGTTAAAAGGAGAGTCCGCATATCCTTGACAAGTTCTGAAACAGTGATGTAAGTGGAGGCCAGTCGTAGCTTCGCATTTTCTGAAAGTCTAATTTTTTTAGAATAAATTTAATTAGTAAATAACGGTCTGACTCTTTAATCATATCTGAATACATCTCTTTACCATCAATCAATCGTTTCGTTACATTTTCCGTCTCATCCATAACCGGTAATAAACTACAAACCGTTTTCAGTTCGTCCGGGGTATTCCATCGGGAAACTTACATTAATTTTTAAACACTGCCTAAACCTGTTTTATATTCTGAAAATTCTCGGTCGCCGAAGATATAACCTTGGTGTCCTTCTGTGTTTTTAAAAGTAAAAATAATTCAGTGCATTTATCAAAAATGTTTTCAGCTTCATTCCGTTTATTTTCAACAGCTTTTCCTAAATATCTAGACTTACCTTTCTTAATTAAATATTTTCTTATTTCTTCTAGGCTACTATAATTCTCAATTAAAATTTTGATCATAATCCAAAAACATAGTAATTAATATCAACACTACAATATTACACTTATTACGTAAATACAAAAGTGGAAACTAATGCGCCGAAAGAATGCCCTACGTTAGCTTATTGCAGGCAGGTATCATATTGCATGAATGGTTGCGCCCGATTCCTGACAATTTACTAAACTACGTAATAACATTACAATTATTAATAATAAACTTCTAGTATAAACTTATTTAATTGCAAATGTAATTTAATTATTAAAGGTATTCATTTGTTACTCGCAAAATTATTTAAACATATCGCATTCGATTAAAAAGTTTTGTTTGAACGGTTATTACTTTCATAATAATAGTTATTAAAACTCACATAGAAATCGTCACGTAGTTATGCTGTTGATTCTGCATTCTGTCGTCGTCTAAGTGTTGCCCGAATACTCTCTTCGATCTCCGATCTCATCTTGGATCCAACGGCGGTGGCACCTTTTATATATAGACGTACCAAAAAGTAACTGACTGCGATGGTGAATATGGTCAGTATTACAAAAACGGCTATATTGATATGGCGCACGTGCTCACCAATACCCTTTAAAAATTGCTTCGTTATGTGTGTCTGTGTTCTGGTTGATGAAAACCTGTTCTTTTTCGACATTAGACCGACACATCTTGATTGCCAAATGTCTCTAATTACTAGTATGCGATGCGGGCTCGGTTAAATAAAAGTACTTTTCTTGTTAGCTTCCACAAATATAATGTAATAAAACTTAAAGAAATACATTGGTGCATACAAAGGAGTATATTTACTAAATTATATAAAGGAACTTACTTACACTACACGTCATTTTTATTGTAAAACGAATGGGATTTACAGAATAACCACGGGTTCTAGATTTTATATATTTACCCATGGTTTACCCATTAGGTGAATCAGGGGCATTACATTTTATACATTTACCCGTGGTTTATCTATTAGATGAACCAAGGGCACTACGTTTAATAGATTTACCCGTGGTTTACCTATTAGGTAAACCATGGGCACTACATTTAATACATTTATCCGTGGTTTACCTATTGGGTAAGCCATGGGTACAAAATGTTAACCGTGGTTCACATAAACCACGTAGGTAGACCACGGGTAATAAACCGTTTTTTAATTCCCCCCCCTTTAAGGTCTGTACTAGGCAATTGTGTTATCAGGAATATGATACATTGGTGTCAATTCTATTGTATTTACTCTCTTGACTATAATTAACTAAATTTTTTTCATACAAAATGTAAACCTTGTACACTTTGAAACAAGGTCTTATTTCAAATTTAAACAAGTAGGTAACATATGTCGCTATCGAAATAAGCAATTTATTTGTCGACTAAAGTCTGATACGCTTAAATAAACTTTAATACCACGTAGCGAGGGCCGCTATCCGTTGAATGCCATCTCTTTTGCTCTGTGTTTTTAGTAAGCGTCTTCGTAGGTGTCGATTAAAATAACGTCATCTTAGTTCGTTTTGAACTAGTTTTTATACGGTAATTATACGGCATTTGAATAAATGGGGATTCTCGCTGCGTGGAAATAAAGTTGAGTATATGTTGACAGGTTTTAGTGAAATTTAGTGGCGCTGAGAAATAGATGCCAGTAACAAATAGACCTTGTTACGAAGAAGACAAGGTTGATTTCATATGAAGAAATTAAGTCAGGTTTTAGTTTAGTCGAGTGTACAATAGAATCGGGACCATTGAAAATGTAAATCAATATGAATGAATATTAACACCTGATCTATTTTCACCTTGAGTTTTATTTCTGAATTAAAATTTATTTATTTCACAACTTTTAGTAGGTTAGGGCATACTACAATGAATTTAATTGAATAAGGCGTTACCTGTCCACCAGGTAACGCCTTATTGATAACGCCTTATCCATTGTTATATAGTAATTGAGGAAGAAACCCCACTCATCCTCAGTTTGTAGACCCCAACGATGACAACAGCCTAGAATAACCCTCAACAAATTTCCATAGACATATTTTACATTGCTGTCGAATATTAATGAGGATACCTTGTGTAGACACGAAATACTTTTCGATCCATTATTACTACTCAGCGGAAGATTGCAATTAAGGCTTTGGAGGTACCTGCCTGGCAAGTATATCTCAGTGTGGAGGGTGTTCAGTTTGGATTCCCTGTCTATGGCAATTCGTTGAGGTATATCCTCGGCTGTTGTCATCGTTGTGGTCTACAAACCGAGGGTGAGTGTTGGGTTTTCCCTCCTCCATTATTATCATGCTACGAGGCTATTGGTGTAGGAAGGCTCTCGCTAAATGCCGTGGTTTTGTCCATTGTGCAAAGTGAAAGTTTTTGGGCTTCTGCCGCCTCATTTTGGAAAAAAGTGATATACGCTTAAAGGAAAGGGAACAGGCCCTAACCCCGTCCCCCCGCCCTCCTACTAAACAGACCCTTCCCCTGCTCCCACCTTTCCCCTACTCCCAATTCAAAGGCCGGCAACACGCAACCGGCAACAAAAAGATGTAAGGTGTGTAGAGTGGAGCATGGATGTATCATTATAATTTTGGCGTAACGTAATATTTATAATTTTGGCTTGGCAGCGCCGCCATTTTTTAAGCACATCATAGATCAATAAAAAATGTACGCAGAACTGACTCCGGCTTTGTACCTACTTAGGACACTTGTAACAAGATAACACGTGAATTACACGATCATAACAAGAGTATTTAGTTTGTCTTTATTTAATTTGATTATCTTGGGTATAACAGAACGGTTTTTTTTAATTTCTTCGAATCGGTTATTAGAGCCTATGTGTTATTCTGAGCTATATTATTTTACAGTGTCATTAAAATCCATACAGTAGTTTTTGCGTAAAAGAGTAACAAACATACATACATCCTCACAAACTTTCACGTTTATAATATTAGTAAGATATCGCGATGCATTCTACAAAAAATAGAAACTGGCAAAACTACTATTAAAAGTACTATTTTACTGAGTTTGAATTCTAATAAAGCTTCTTAAGGATAAACATAAACTATTGACTGTTTTGTAGCTTAGCGCTTAATCTATGAAAACAAATCGTAGTAGCAGTTCGTTGGGCAAAACGCCATGAAAATCTCGGTGCTTATGCTCGCGAGAAAACTACAACTGAAAAAGCGATCGAGCGCTGCTTGTTAAAAGTACCAGCTTCCAGCAGTCAGGGAATCGTCCGGATGCCAAGCTAGCGTCGAACACTTCCTTGAGGCGGTCGGACATATGGTCGAGGGCTAGGGCCAATACTCGGGCAGGGATCCCGTCTGGCTAACCTAACCTCACCCGTAACAAACAGGGTGGCTCTTCGAGGCAACCTCTAGGATTAAAAAGGCAACTAGAATATCAAAAATAGGAACCGTGATTAACATTCTACTCTTCTTAAGGCTTGAATTAAGTGTTCTAACATGTTATTAATATGCATTTTGGCAAAATAATTATACGCACGCATGCAGTGAATTGTTAATATAACGAACCAAGCAATATGCTCGGTATGACAAATTCTTCGAATTTGTTCGAAATTCCCTAGTTTTGTTGAAAAACCTCTTTATAACGAATTTTGTTAATCCTTACATAACGTATCCTACAAATTCATCATATTAATCGTGGGAGAGCCAGCTTTCTTCCATTTAAAGCGGCAGGACTAGATGGTATTTTCCCAGGCTTGCTAAAATGGTGTGATGGGGCACTGATAGATCATCTACGGAAGCTGCCTGGCACACCGCTACGTCCCACTGAAGCGGAGAGAGGTCAAAGTAGTCTTCATTGTTAAACCCGGCAAAGGAGATTACACACAACCGAAATCATTTGGACCCATCAGTCTCACATCATTCCTACTTAAAGTACTGGAGAGACTAATAGACAGGGAAATCAGGAGCACTGCACTAGTGAACTACCCTCTGAACCCCAACCAACATGCATACTCAATGGGTAAATCAACAGAATCTGCCCTCCATCAAGTTGTCTCATACATAGAGGGTAATCTAAAATACAAGATGTCGACCCTAGGAACCTTTATCGATATTGAGGGTACCTTCGACAAAACTAACTTCACCAGCATTAGCCAAGCTCTGGCAAGACATGGGGTCGATTCCACAATTGCCGGGTGGATCGACAACATGCTCAGACACAGAGCCATACAATTCACTGTGAATAACACAACAAGAGGGGTGGTGGCCAGAGGCTGTCCGTAAGGCGGAGGTTATGCAGACGACCTGACCATCCTCATCAGTGGCCCCTTTGAGAGTGTGGTATGCGACCGAATGAGGCCCGCTTTGAAGGTCGTGGAACAATGGTGTGAGGAACACGACTTAACAGTGAACCCGACAAAGACAGAGTTGATTATGTTCACAAACAAATGTAGTTTAGGAGAATTAAGACTACCTAAACTATTTGACACCCGTCTAGCCCTCATCAAGTAAACTCCTATAGAACAGGCACCTGGACACAAAATTGAACAAAGCTAGCATTATTTACTGCCAATGCAAGCGACTCCTCGGCAAAAGCTGGGGTTTATCACCAAAAATCACACTATGGCCATACAAAACGGTCATATGGCCAATCGTCACATACGGTGCCATTACCTGGTGGTAGAGAACAGAGCTAAGCACCGTCAGAAATAAACTACAGCAATTTCAGAGACTCGCATGTGCTGCCGTCACTGGTTGCATGCGCACAACACCCACAGCTGCCCTTGAAGTGGCTCTAAATCTAGCACCACTAGACCTATATATACAACAAGAAGCAGCAGTGGCAGCCATCAGATTCAAACACCTAGGTCTGTGGTACAACCAAGACAGTCCCCATTCCAAATTATGGAACTAAATAGTGGAGTACCAACCACTAATAGCTGCCCCATGCGATAGGATCCCTAAACAACATATTTTCGGTAGAAGGTACCGAATACAACTATATGAGAACGACCGAGATCAATCTGGCATAAACGAAGTCCGGATATACACGGATGGTTCTAAGATGGGGACAGGGACTGGAGCCGGAGTTTTCTCACAAGACTTGAATATAACAATATGACTGGCGCTAGGCCCACACAGTTCCATATTCCAATGGGAGTGCGTTGCGATAACCTACGCCGCTACCGCGGTCATGTCAAGGGGTATGAAGGAGTACAACATCCGCATACTGTCAGACAGTATGGCCGTCCTAAAGGCCCTGGAGGGCAACACCATGAACTCCGGTCTCATTTACGAATGCCATCAGACACTTGAACGTTTAGCCTCTGTCAATGGATCAAGGGGCATAGCGATTCACTCGGAAACGACGCCGCCGATAAGCTGGCAAGGAAAGGATGTACAACGTCAGTGGCAGGTCTAACTATACTGCTGCGACTTCCCTTTAATCAACTTCGCTCATGGGTAAGGCAACGAACCCGTGAAGCGCACTACGGTCGCTGGGCTGACACACCCGGCTGTAGGCAATCTAGACTGGTGTCAACGGGGGTCTCACCACGTTTAACTTGCAGACTGCTCAGTCTCAACCGACTTGACATCCGAATACTTGTAGGAACCATTACGGGCCACTTAGCCCTAAACCGGCACCTATTCACCATCAATGCGACAAACAGTCCTCTATGTAGAGGCTGTCTCAACGCGGAGGAAATGGCCGCCCACGTTGTCCTGGAGTGCGAGGGAGTGGCCACACAACGGGCAAGTATCCTCGCGGGAGCGAGGGGAGCGAGGTCGCTCCTAGAAGCCTGTGAACGCCCCAGGAGGCTTCTGTGCTTCTGGAAGGAGCTAGGGCCAGCCTATCTGAACGCATAATGGACCGCCTATGAGTCTAAATGCGGAAACAGAGCCCTATACCAATACCGTGGGAGAGACATGTTTCGGCACATATGGCACGGCACGACCGGATTGATACCACGGCCTCGCAGAAAACTGGCGAAACTAAAGCAATTCTTGTGTTGTGTTCTGCCGAGTGAGTGATGCTACCGAAGGCCCAATCCTGTACCCCCTCCCCTGCCCCCTTTCCCTACTCCCACCTTAAAGGCCGGTAACGCATTTGTTGGACCAGGTGACATGTCTACTCATTTATCCAATAAAAAACACAAGATTTCATGTCTCGACAGGTTCAGATACGTTAAATTATTGTAAGTGTTTAATGTAAAGTAATGTAAACGCTAATTTTTTCCACTGTTGTTAATGTAAAGTTGGAATAGCTGAGGAACGAAAAAGGTATTTCATACATAGGTAGGTATTGTTTTAGACTAAAATTTTTACCATTAATATTATCAAAAAATACCTCTGCATAAGTTAAAAATGTTCGTTAGCTCAGCGTCATGCCACTTCGAGGAAGTAGCGCTGGTATTCCGCTAATCGAGGTATTATCGAGGTTATTGTAACTAATATCAGGTCTATGTCAGTCGATGTACTTGCGCGCGCTAAATAACGCCGGCGGACCTTATACCTAGTCACGCGCAGTGGGTTGCCGACAGCTGCATCGCGCGTACACGCTTTTAGTTTTAAATTACAAAAAACGTTATTCGATATCATATATTCATAGTGAAAATTGACATGGTTGTTAAGTGTGACCAAAATCGTCCAGCAAAACGCGAATGTAGCTGTATAAATGTGATTTAGTCCCTAACAATGTAGATAAAGTAAGAGAAAAAAAAGCCCGGCAGCGCTATTTATGTAATTAAAAAAATGAACATTTTAACCTTAAGCCCTTGTTTCCTTCAAATTATTCATTAAAGCTTTTAATATAATTAATATAAATATAATATATATATAATAAATAATAAAGCATATAAGATTCAGATTATTTGCCACCATACAGTTTAATAATCGAAATTTAGAAAAGAGGAGAAGTTTATTAATCTTTACATAAAAATAAAACACAAGTAGGACTTTTCTATTTTAAAACATTGGAAATGAAAAATAAGCGTTAAGTACTTCATTTACATAACAATTGTAATTTTTTTTATATATTTTTTTATTGAATTGGTAACCCCTACACACATTTTAAAGCCCGGGTAGAGTAGGCAACTAAAACCATAGGTATCGATATTTTTGTAGGGAGTGATTTATTTGTTACATAGTAACTACTTAGTAATCTGTGCTAATTAATACTAAGTTTTTATAGAAGGCTCAGGGCGCGAGTGCTACTCACTGTCTGTGTTTTGTCTTGTTCTCCTATGCACAGTAATAGCGCGCTTACTTCAAATGTCCCAGGATGGTCCGATTTGGTAAACCAATAATGATTGGTTAATACGTGGTGCGCTCCGCATACATATGCGACCGCCAGCCGCGTCCGACGCATTAGCACACAATCGCACTCCTCACGAACGCATCGCCACCGCTATCGCTCCCGAGCGACACTTTTTATTGTTACTACTTACGCGACTAACAGAATTAACACAATCTCAATTAATATGAAGCCATTAAGCCAAGCGCAACGCAACAATGTTTAGTTGCCATACATTATTGGCCTAAGAACCAGAAGATATAAGAAAATGCTAACTGTGTGGCAGTTAATGAACACTACATTTGATTAAAATTAAATGAAAGTCACGGATACTTTCAATAATTTCATAATTATTGAAAATACTTTCAGATTTTGAGGTTATAATAATGTCACTTATTTTAAAGAAATATATATGAAAGGTTTCTTAACCTGTATTTTAGCTTAAAAACAACTGCAAATTCATTCTACGAAATTGATAACGTATATAATAAATGGTTAGTGTTGACTACTCATCGACCTTTTTGCTATGTGGTAGACTTCAATATTATGTTAAATTTTTCCGTTCTTAGGTGGGCATTTAGACTTTAGTGTTTAGGTTGAAATAGGTAGAACCTAGACAACTTTTTATAATACAAGTGTTTTATTACCCTCAATCGTAAGAGAGAGAGCAATAAGTTAGCACAACTGTTTTCTATATTACCGCGAAGTTTGAGCAATATCTGTCATTTAGTTTGTTTTCAGTACTCGATTTTTTAAGCTCATCTCAAGAGTGTTTTGTGATTTTTATAATGGATAAAAACATCGAACAAAGAGTTTGTTTCAAATTTTGCATTGCAAATGGAATTTCATGTTGAGAGTCGTAAATGTTACAGGAACATAATCGCTAGTCTAACGATTAGATTCGTACCATTTTAAACGACCGCTTGTTCATGAAACACGTTGCCGCTCGACTAGTCCCAAAAGATCTGAATTTTCTTCAAAAACTCAATCGCGTAAAAGTCGCTGAAACCATGCTAGAACGAGTCAGTTCCGACCCTACATTCGTAAAACGCATTGTTACTGGTGATGAGACATGAGTTTACGAGTTTGACATGCAAACTAGTCAACTAGCTTTGGAATGGCAACTTCCAGCTGAACCGAAACCGAAAAAACCACGACAAAGTCGGTCAAAAGTCAAGGTCATGGTGACTGTTTTCTTTGATTATCAAGGTGTTGTGCACTCGGAATTCTTGCCAGAAGGTTAGATGACGGCGGCGGCGTTTGAGAGAGCAAATTTGTCGAAAAAGGCCAAATCTGTGGAAAGAAAATTCTTGGATATTACACCACGACAACGCGCCATCGCACAAGGCCCTCATTGTGAACGAATTTTTTACCAAAAACTCAACAAATACCATGGAACACCTTATTCACCGGATATGGCTCCGGCCGAGATTTTTATGTTCTGACAGTATCTACACACTACGCAACGTTCTTGAGAGACTTTCAAGACCCAAACAACACTTCAGTAGATAAATTTTATGAACAATCTAATATGTGCCTAAGCATAAAGCATTAGCTAATAAACACTGAAAAAAACTTAAACCGACTTCAAAAAACACTAGCAAAGACCACTGAAAAGTTAAAAATAATAGATTACAAACCTACACCACCACAATACATGTAGGTACTTGATAGAGAGACTAGATCCACCGCGGCGGTTGCGAACGGTTATGTCTGAAGTTCAAAATATCGAAAGGTTCAACATTGTTCATCGTACTAATCCTACTGATATTATAAACGTGAAAGTTTGTGAGGATGTATGGATGTATGTATGGATGTTTGTTATTCTTTCACGCAAAAACTAGTGAACCGATTGCGATGAAACTTGGTATGTAGATATCTGGAGCCCTGGATTAACACATAAGCTACATTTTATCCCGATATTCCCCCGGCACCGGACCTTATGCGGGTGAAACCGCAGGGTGCAGCTAGTAGATCTATAAAAGAAACATCAAATATCCTAAATATCGATGTAAAAGACCTCTTGCTCTAATAACATAAGTATAACGTTCATGTCATATAATTTTCAATTTGTATAATGCACTTTTCATATAACGTGCATTTGACCTAATTTTTATTTAAACTAATTTTCATATTTACTCATTTTTTAGTCAAAATTCTGTAATGAATAAGTAAATACCTATCAGGAAACATCACACTGTCATAACCTCATCTAACCCAAATGATTGACCAACAATAGAAGGGATCTGACGCTCGGCAGCCGCTGATGCGGCACGCTCGCTATGCTCGTCTGTGTATGGTATCAGACGCTTCTAAATTATATATATTATATTATACTAATTGAATATTAATTCAAATGCGCATTAAAAAAAATGTTCATTAAACCATATAAAATTACGTAAAATGAAATTATATCAATAATTCATTATATCATATTTTGATCGTTATATTTAAAAAAAGGATATTAATTGAAATTAGGTAATATGATCATTAGAGCTAAATTATTATTATTTCAACCGTTATACACCCCGTATTTATCGACTTAACAGTTTTCATATTGTCGATATTTTAACTAGTTGGTGTTTTTTACGTAGACATTTTAAAGTTAGGTATAATTATAATTTTGAATCATTCGATATAATATTTATAGCTTGGCATTTCCATAGGAGACATTTGAGACTTCCATATAATGATTGTAGATATTTCAAAACATTGCAATTTTAAGTTTGGATATTTTGAACATCGACATTTTTAGTGTACATGTATTATCAATACATTTCGGTGTCTTAAGGAAATCTAATATTGTTATCTACATATCTAAGATTGACATGTAATCGCAAGGACACGGGACGTTTGCACAACCTTGATTACACCGAATATTACGTAGGTTTAAATGAAATAATATGCGGATATTGACGGTGTAAGCATTGATGCTGCTAAAATCTTTGGGTAATATTGGATTTAATATTTGTTTGTGCAAACCTCAACTTTGATACCAGCGGTAGTACGACAATTTTTAATTAGACCACCAGCAATACAACTGTAAAAGCCGCATCCAAATTCTCGCAGCAGTTTTTTGACAAACAAAAATAAAAAAAATGTCGGGGCTTCTATTGCACATATAAAAGGACATCTGGTATTATGTTTTCTTAATTATATCCAACTAGCAACGGTCCTTCAATAAGTTATCGTTGTTTTTAAACAAATAGAATTATTAGGACTGAATGCACGTCATTTCACATGGTAACACATCTGTAGGGTGGTAATGTAAGTAATCTTGAACTTCAGTGTATTTCAGTTCCCAATAGTGTACACAAGTATTTATATTATAGAAGCACACGAAATAAGGCGTTTGACAAGTTTTAGAAAAATATTTTAAATTGTTCACTTTATCTATCTATATATATAAAATCCTTTGTCCTAACTGACGGATCATCGCACAGCCTGAGCCGTAGGTCGTAGAGACGTGAAATTTGGAGGACGTGTTCCTTATATGATGTAGGCATCCGGTAAGAAAGGATTTTTGAAAATTCCACCCCCAAGTGGTTGAAGAGGGGTGGCAAAGTTTCTATGGGAACACGTGTTTGTTTGGCCTGATCAACTACAAAAGGGAGACAACTAAGAGAGAATGTTTTGAGCAAAAACAAAAAACCTACAGTTATCTCTCTTTACGTGTACAAAACGTCATAAGAGTGACAGAGATGATGTATTGCATCGGTTACCTTTTAGCGTAGCCGTGACCCCATTTTTACTATAGAAAATCATGTATACAAATAGTCAATAGTAATGGATGTCATAAATATCAATAAATGAATTAATAAGATAAAATCGGTAATCTATACTTGCTAGTTTTATTTTGTTGATAAATCAGACCAAATTGACTGGCCTGTTGGTCTAGTGGTTAGTGATCGTGACCGCTATGCTTATAGGTCGTGGGTTTGATTCCAACTTAAGTCTGGGTGTTATTTGTGTCCGTTGTTTCTATGTTTGTAAAGTCCCCTGCGACACAGGAGTAATTCCTAATGCGGGAGTTGTCTTTTTTAAAAGAAAGAAAGAAGAAGAAAGAAGTAATAAAAATCACAGAGAAAAAGACAGAATAAATAAAAACCTAAAATCTGGAGTCAAAGTCGCTAAAACGGTATAGTCCACGAGCCAGATACAAATTTTGTCAGTCATTTCTTCTCGTTACTTCGTAAAATGCTTTAAAAAGTTGTATCATGTAGCCTCGTAAACGTCAGCTGGGTTCCGTTCGTCCTATCCCGCGGGGGGTTGAAGAGCAGCAGCCTCCCGCGCACGTAAAAAAAAAATTATTTTGTCATCTCCTCTTTGATTGAAAATTGTATTAAATTATAGCTAAACCAATATCTTAAAGAAAAAGAAAGGTCAGCTGACTATAGAGTGATGGATTATACGTCAGCTGGTCACATGAATGTAAAGGAAATATGTACTTATACGTTTAGTGATTTATTCTCAATTGAAAATTTGGATGATTACAGTTTATATGCTAAAGATTGTCAGCTGATACCCTGAATACCCTGAAAGGTGTAACGTAGGAGCCTGACGGGAGCATCTATCGCCTATTTAGACGCACCAGCTGACGAGTTTTCCCTCGGTTACAAAACGCGCGTCCAGCGCCCGTCATCGGAACGTGGCCTTAGACTATGACGAAAGTAGAATTATAATTTATCCAATTTTAAGAATGTCTGGCTGGAGGTAAGGTAGTAGAGTTGTCAGCATAGAAAGTGTCTGGCAATGAAAGATGTACTTTCCCATATTATCCCGAAGAGAATTGAAATGAATACACTTTTTACTTTTACGAAAGTAGGTATCAATTTATGAACCTTGCTGCGTCATAGCCAAAATCACCATGATCCAAACTTCATACTGGCCGATCGTTCCTACCTCTGTTGAAAATACAAAGGTGGCGATGACGGGCTTTTGGGCCAAAAATCTGTCGTCTGGAGTAGGCGGTTACAATATATTTATTGAAACTTTTTCTATTAGCTTATGTAATACATCTTAGGGTCAACTCCAAACTAAACTAAACTAAATTTTTAAAATGTGTATAAAATACTAATCTTATTCCATTAAAACTGAACTGAAAAACATATGCATGTAATCCAGAAGACAGTGACTACGCGACTGCGCACCGCCGGGGCAAAGCATGTTCGCGTTCTTCTGCTAATAGCGCAATAACTGTTAAATCCCAACCCGACAGTCCTTGGAACAAATGTTCGTCTATATTGTTTGAATTGCGCACTGGCTTAATGCACGAGCTACAGACCCGTCCAAATATCGGCGACTGCTCGAGCATACGCGCGACTGCTCGAACCGTGTGCGTGTGGTGTGAGGGCCAGTTTGTTAAAATTCTTTGAAAATGTGCTAAGGATTTAGTGAACATTCGGAAGTTCGGGATATTCGGGAATCCGAAGTAAGTCCGTCCAAGCTAACGTTCTATGAATTTCCTTGACATAATTATAATGCGAGCTTTAATCTGAAACCGATGGACCAAGAAACTATCTTAAGGGCTTTGAAAAGTATCAAGACTAGTGCACAAGGAATTGACAATATCAATATAGAGATGTTGACTCTCACACTACCTCATACTTTAAATATTGTAACAACAATTATAAATACACCAATAATGTCACATACATATCCAAAGTTGTGGAAATGCTACGACCTATTCTCAAAATTAGTCCCCCAAACTCTTTTAAAGATCTCCGGCCAATTAGTATCCTGCCTTGCATGTCGAATGTTCTGGAAAAGGTTGTACACATGCAAGTCATGAAATACTTGGAACAAAATGGCATCCTCCCTGATAGGCAGTCAGGTTTCAGGAAGGGACGCGGCACAACCACAGTTTTATGTGATGTTGTAGATAACATACTAGAAGCTAGGGACCATGGAGAAGGAACAGCTCTTGTTCTTCTGGACTACTCGCGCGCTTTCGTTGCTTTGGGTACATCCCTATTATTATCTAAGTTAGCTTACTACGGGTTTACATCGGATACAATCAAATAGTTTCATAGTTACCTTACAAACCAAATACAGTATGTTAAAATACATAAAGAGGATGGCACGGTGATGTCATTATCCTCTAAAGTTGCTTAGAGGAGTGCCTCAGGGCCCAATTCTGGGACCACTCTCATTTGTTGTTCATACAGCTGACATCAGTGATACGTTTCAACACTGTAAGTTCCACATGTATGCCGATGATACCCAGTTGTACTTGTCTTTTAAACCTTGCGATACACCAACAGCTATATCAAAAATCAATGAAGGAGCACTCATTTCATTTAAACCCGCTGAAATCACGATTTATGATATTGGGTAGTAAGCTACAAATACAGTCTATATCAGAATATGATTCAGCTAGAAGCCACTAATCTGGGCCTTGGAGCCTGGCGATTTGTAAACAAAATTGCAAAAAACTGTTTCTATAGGGTAAAATACTTTACAATATTCGGGATTAAATTAGTATAACATTAAGAAAATAACTAGTGGACAGACAGTCTCATACTATCTAAATTTAATTATTGTGACATAGTATATGGTCCATGTTTATTGGCTAGAACTAAAAAATAATACAAAGAATTCAAAATGCCTGTGCTCGATATTGTTTTAAAATACCTAGACTTCAACATGTAACACACACATATATAAATGAAAATAATATATTAAAAATGGAGGCCTGGAGAAAGCTACATCTAGCCAGCTTGCTGTTCGGTTTAATAAAAACTGAAAAGCCTACCCATTTGTATGAAAAAATAAGTTGGAGACAGGATCATTGCTCTTACTCTATCAGGTCTGCAACAAGTACAATATCTGTACCAAGTCATAGGACTACAGCATTCCGAGGCTCTCTGAAATATGCTGCAATGCGAATCTGGAATGACCTACCACCACCTTTCAGGGACCTAAAGTCAAAATTAGGACAAAGTATACAATGTTCCTGTTATTGCAACAAAAAAATATTCAGTAAGCAGCAATATTTTCATATTATTAAATTAACTACTGGAGGGTTGATTCATATTTAGAGAAATGTACTGTAAGTTACAAATTACAGACAGTAGTATGGTCATGGGTCTCCCTGGGTCCCAAATTTAGATATCTTAGTTTAGTATTTAATCTTGTATAATAAATGTAATTAGAATTTTAACAATTTACCTTGCAAGTTCTGGTCCCTTTGCTATTTAGCACCCCAGTCGCTTGTCAGAGTCAGATACCTATACTTGGTACTCCTGTGACTCTCTAAAACTATGTGTATTGTGTTGGGAATATGGTTGAGAGCCTGAAATTGTCTAAGGTATAAGAATTAATAAAAAAAATTACCTTGGGTTGAGATATGCTGTATGATAACTATGTGAAATTATGTAATTACCATGCTTATCTACTGTATATCCCCGTATAATTTATTAGTATATATATTGTTTAAAGTAATAATAAAACGATATTGAGACACAATGTTTCTGACGCATCGTGCACCTTTCTATTTTTCAGTAAACTTCGCTCCCAAAACCTATTTCTTTTTATTCAACGAAGGTAATAATTTCTTATTCCGTAAATCCCAAACAGATAAAATTGCTCCACACAACATTAATTGTTGATCCATAGCAGGCAAGTCTATTCAGCAGAAGAATATCAAACATCCCGCATGCGGACCCCATCGACTAATGAAAACGGTTACCGTATGCGGGCCCTATGGTATGCTTAAACTTAAATCTCCCGTACCCCGTATTCGGGCCCCATCGACTAATGAAAACTGTTTCTGCATGCGGTCCCTATGGCATGCGTTAATGTGAAAAGTAAACATTGTGTATGAAGTTAAATTTAGATTTGGAGTGTGATGTCGAAGATCACAATACTTTTTTCAGAATACCCGCACCTGCATGCTTTACACCAACCGACGAATTTCATTGGTTGTTATGAAGTTAAATTTAGATTTGGAGTGTGATGTCGAAGATCACAATACTTTTTTCAGAATACCCGCACCTGCATGCTTTACACCAACCGACGAATTTCATTGGTTGTTAGGCCGCATGCGGGGAATACCCGCATGCTGCATATCGACTGAGATATCAATGGCGCACTTTCATTAGTCGTTATCCCGTATTCGGGCACACCCCGCATGCTTTATACCTAACGACTAAGATGACCATGAAAATGACCAGTGAAAGCGAGGCTTAATGAAAATGGTTTCCGCATGCGTTAACAAAAATCTCTCGCACCCCGAATGCGGGATCTAACGAACAATGAAAATGAGCCTTTAGAAATAATATTTTCTATGACAACTAGCAATATATTACAAATTTAAATTTCAGTACGATATCTTGAAAATCATCTTATCTCTAGTACAAACAATTTATGCTATCTACACTTAATTTAAAAAACTGTAATATTTAATCAAAATATCATGTACACACCCATTTGCAAACCACTTATTATACATATGAAAAAAAAAAAAATTCAAAGCTACTATAATTACGAAATGAAACATTTTTTATCGCCTCCTGTAAAGTTGTCTTTTTGTAGTTTTCATATATTGACACTTCATTGTCGATATGTGGGTAGAGGCGTAGGGTGACAATATTTTTTCTTTGGTATAAACTTTTAGTGATGATTCTGAGTGATGTTTTAGTTGCTACTGTTAAATGTACTGTAATGAGTACCTTAAATGTTTGACAGGTGCAATAACAAGTTACGATCTGTGCAAAATCCGAGCAGATGTAGTCCTTTAGCATTTAAAAACAAATCAGAACTAGAATCAAATAATTACCTCATTATTGTAGATTGCGAAAGCCATGTGGTCAGTTACCTTGCAACAGTGCTATTAAACCATTTTTACAGTGCGATAACAGTTACTGCGCATCGATTCCAAATCGAATCCTTTTTTGGGATCGAGTGTTTGGAAGACGCAATTAGTTTTGACGAATCCTTTAAGATTTGTGGTTCTAGCAATATAATATAATAGTATGAATTAGATTTTGTCATTGCATTTGATTTAAACGGTACTGATGAGCATTGCGACGGTATTACAGGATCTACGCAAACACTTGGAATAAAATCAAAGGTGTACGAACTTATTGTGGTCACCCTATTTCATAATTCAGGCAACTACAATAAAACTCGAACTTTCCATACAATAAGAGTGCATTCAGATGATGGGCGGCGCCCGACGCGCGGCGACCGCCCTTATAGTGTTCACATGGCAAGGGTTTCACGGGCGCGGACCGCGCGTTGCCGCAGTTCAGTTCGACTTCTGTATTCGTTGAAGATGGACACAAAACAGCCTTATGTTTAAATGACCGAATCCTTTTATTACAATCACTTGTCGACGCTTTGAAAACGCCCGCTCATGTGAACGAATGTACAGAAAACCAATGATCTCAAAGCGAGCGTCACCGCCATGGGCGTTGACGCCGCGTCAAGCAAGCGTCGGATCAAAACGCGCGGTGGCATGTGAACGAGTTGAAAAAAATGCGTGTTCTTATTGACGCGCATCAACGCGCAAGTAGCGCGGTAGCAAAACGCGCGCCCGACGCCCGGGTTGACCTAAAGGGTCTTTTAATTTCTTTCTGGTGTTGTATTTGATACACATTTTTTTTCTCATAAAGGGATAAACTTGTGTTGTCTTATCTTTCACACGTTAAGCGTAATAAAAGGAAAACAAAAGAAATGGATGACTGAGGGAAAATTTAAGAAAATTTAACAACGTCATAACAAAATTTAACAACAAGTGGTGACTTGTTCATGCTTTCACAAATTTTCACAATTTATTTAGTAGCATGTAGGACTTCAAACAGTAGCTAATCGTACAGTAAGTTAATCGTTTCATTTTATTTGCTTAATAAACTCTTACGTGTATGACAATTGAGGGCCCATTTTGAATGAAGAAATACAAAGTACGACAGCGTTTTGCGATAATATCTTGTTTTCACAAATTTTGTTTAGCATTAGCTTAGATTTTGGCGTAAACACTTTTTCTGTAGTGTCCATAGTTTATGCGGTACAGGGGGGCCCTCAATCCTCTATGTGAGAACTGAGGGCCCAACTTTACAGTCCATAACTCGCCTATTTGACTTAAATTCTGATTTCAACTTATTCTTTGCGAATGTTCACTAAATCCTAAGCATATTTTCAAAGAATTTTATCAAGAACCCTCACACTACACGCACAACTCGAACCTGCGCGCGTTATATGCTAGGTGTGAGTTGCGGCAAAGAACGGGCTTGATCATTTATCCGCTCTATCTGAGTTGACCCTAAAGTGATGACTGATACTGTTGTATTAAGTTAATGCGATCAATAAACGAACCGACATCGGGGGTACACGTTAATAGTAGAATGATTATATTATAATGTCATGGCACCGTTTAATACGACATGGATGCTTTTCATTGTAATGAGTAATTAACATAATTTTTTGGTAATTTTCTCCAATCTTGTTATCATCTGCCCTTCCCTTGTCCCAATTTTATTTGTGGTCGGCTCCATATGGTTTATTCTTCCATTCAACTCTTTCTACTCATTCTACTCTATCATTCGTCATCTCGCTGCTTATTCCCTTTCTAGCCATATATTCTTTCACACAGTCCGTCCATCTTTTCTTGTTATATTATATTATATTCATTAAGGAGACCACGTTTTAAGGAGATAGCCTCTACGCTAATCCGCAATACAAATACAGCACCCCGCGTCTCGCAAAGCCACCGTTCGTATTACTTCGTCAGCATAACACGAATCGATTCGCGTAGCACATAGCCAGCCATAGTACCCAATTGAACATTAATATCTACATATCTCCTTTTACACATCAACGATTTTAGCGAACAATGTTAACTTTATATAATTATGTCGGTACAGGTGTTATCAGGGGAAGTATATAGTTCCACTTGCTTTATAGGCTTTGATTACCGTGATGGTCGTTCAATATTTGTCTATTGCCAAGCACCAGAAAGTGACGAACGCCTCAGTGTTTGATGTGGCCTTTCTACCTATATCTATAGCTACAGGAATGATAGTCACGGCGACATGGGTGGTGTTTTATATGTTTATATATAAAAATTTCGTGTCACGTTGTTTGTTCGCGGTAAACTCCCTAAAGCAATGAACCGATTTTAATGAAATTTTGCACACTGTGTGCAGTTTAGTCTAACTTGAGAGGTAGGATAGTTTTATCTCAATTTATAATGACAATATTTTTTTAGTATCTTGATTGATTGTTAGTTGTGGGGTATTTTTAATTTTATATTTTAATTTATCAGGCTGTATCTTGCAGTAAACCTCTAAAGGCTGAGATCATATATTCCATAGATGTTTGATCGCCGCTCATAAAGTGACACCAACTAAAATGTACATAAATCAGTTGCATACTTTTGCTATGAGACGCCTCGCGCCCGCACAAGCGATGTGACGTTTCAGGAGTAGCCGAAAATGCTATAACTGTGCTTTAGAAATGCAAAACGGCATGAAATGCCATACCTTCGATAAGTATAACATTATTATAATAGCTTTCATTTTTAAAGTATATAAAGAGCACTGTAATAAACGATAATTTAAAAAGTTAGTTTATAGCACCTGTCCTTTTCACTCTCGTGAGCATATCGTGACCGCGCCAATGCACCGCGATCTCGCTCACAACAAACAACCAATCACCAAACCAACCTTAAAAGGTCCTTATAAAAAGTCGTTATTTGTTACAGCTGCTGTAAAGCTTGTTATTGTATTTTTTTAATTTTAGTTCAATATAACTAAATTATAATAATAGTAATTTATTGAATCAAAGCACCTTTCTTTACAAAGCATTTTACAAACAAGAAAATGACAGAATCATTACAAAGGCTTACATATGATGAACTCTTGCTCCTAAACTAGGTAACCTGTGACTCAGGAGTCAGTGTTCCACTGCCGCTTAAATTACACTACATATCTTTGCCTTAAGTGTACATGTGTGGTTTCCTGTGTATCTGTGCATGCGCGCGCATGTGGGTGTGAGTGGTGAGTTTGTGTGCGTGTGTCTGTGTGTACTTGTGATAGTCCTAACAGTGTATAATTATCGAATGAGGTTTAATAGGCTTTCAGTCTGTGAGAAGTCCAAGCTATACGACATTTTCTGTATTTAATTTTGGCTTGATATTTATTTAGCTCCACGATTTTACTATTTTTGTTTACTTTTTGTAGATAATTAATTATACTTATCACAAAATGCTGCCTCCTGGCGAAAGAGGTGCGATGTACTTGTGTGTTTACGCTTGGTCGGATCTTGTGGAGAGATTTGTTGGTGTACCCAAAGGGTGGCTCGAAGCACAAAGAGTTGTCTAACATTTAGAACTTGACATTCAGCATACAGATTGGTGGTGGGATATCTAAATGTTTTATTTAGCATTACTTTGAGTACAGCTCTTTGTGCACGTTCCACCTCTAGAAACTTTGTTTTTGCGGCACCGCCCCATAATAATAAACAATAGCTTGTTAGAGCTTGACAAAGTGCCAAGTACACCATTCTTAAGATATTGAAATCTGCGCAATGCTTTAAAGACTTGAAAATATGTATTGTTCTTCCTGATCTTGCTAGCAATTGCTTCTATTAGTGTGTTCCATTTAAGACCAGAATTGATCATCACGCCTAAATATTTTGCAGATGTTACTTGATACATGCGCAATTTGATATTGTTTGGCACGCATGTTAGCAACAATTGCGTAACGTGACGGAGGCTTTGTTTTTGCATGAAGTCAAAATGGTATATAATTAGTTTTAGTCAAGTTCAATGTTAGCAGGTTATTGTTAAGCCATTGCAGCAATTGACTCTTCTGCTACATTTTTAACTACATACCAATTTTTACCATATACTAATAATTGCAGTATCATCAGCGTATGTAAAAATTCTTGCCTTCGGTAGAGATTGGGTACTGAGGTCATTTATATAAATTTGGAATAACGTAGGTCCAATCACACTTCTCTGCGACACACCGTAAAAATTTCTTTGCTAACAATCGATCCTATTTTAACACAACTTCGCCGATTTAAAAAGGTAGCTTTAGAAAAGGTTGTAAATTGTTCCCCGCATGCCGATTTTTTCAGTTTTTTGAGAAGAGTAGAAACAGAGACAATCGAATGCCTTCGTTATACCTAGAAAAAGAGCCAAACATTTACTTCCCTCTTCTGGTTTTTGTACTACGCACTCTATTAGGGCAGCGACAGTATCTTCAGTGGATACTCCTTTTCTGAATCCGTATTATTTTTTTGCTATGAAGTTGTATTCATTTAGGTACGTTAACAATTGTTTATTAATAAATTTTTCAATAATTTTTGACACCACCTCGAGTACCGCGATAGGTCTATAGTTGTTGACACTGTCTCTATTCCCTTTTCTTTCTGTTCTATTAGATTTAATACTAGGGGGGAAGATTGGCCCCTTGGATCGGTCTGTCGTCTTGTAAAAGGTTTTAAAATAGTTGTCTGGCGAACATATATAAAAATGGAACATCAGAATTTACGTGAAGTCAAGTAATTATTTTGGGAGATTTAAGGCGCGGTCTTAGCGCGATTTGAAATCAAACTCTTGCACACATGCACGAAATGGTTATACACACAATTGTAAATCTCTCACGGAAGATTACACAGTATAAGTAAGGAAATCAGATAGCCGTTTTATTTAGGCATTTTCAACAAGTACCTGCATGATCATTTTGCTTTTAGCAAGTAATGCTATTTTAATAGTTATGATTTTTTTGATCGTGTGACGTTTATCTTTTATTTTTTATGCTACAAAAGTGGAAAATAGCATAGTGTGCCTGTTTGATGGTAAGCAACTACTGCAGCCTATAGACGCTAGCTAGGCTTGTGTAATTCACTAAGTACTATTAGGGATTCATTCCTGACATGGAACTAAAATGAAATATTCTGTGAGCGTATAGGACTTCGTTCATTTAGTACATTAGTACTGTCAATAAACATGGAACGACTGAATCGTCGACTGAAAAGTCGTAGGTACCTACGTCCCCGCGCGACACGGCGGCGAACGAACGAATGAGAATTAGATGCATGCTGTCTGCACATAGTTTAGTTGTAACGTGGAGGGTGGCCTCGTGGTCTGCACGTGGTCCCGTAGGTTAATTTAAGTAAGGAGAGGAATTATGAAATTATATAAAACGCTTTTACAGTTTTTAATGGTACTAGTGGTACAAATATTTAAAGTAATTTAGACATCTGATGTTCAGGCTCAGGGAGGTCTGGAGGTATTCAGAGGCTTTGGACGTAGTTCCGACGCTGGTAGATGCAGAGTACTTAACTTCGCAGCCGTGTTGAAGTGGTAAAAGAGCGAGTCCTTGCGCGGCGCGGTATATATAAGCCTGTGATGAATTCTTACAATTCAGATTCAGGTGTATAATAAAACTGCTTGCTTCGTAACAACGATTATATAGTATTCCAATCACTCTTGCTTATATTCTCACATATATATCTTATATAGCAAATAACTAACAATTGCACAGCTATTAACACGCAAATAATATTAAACGTCTGTCTCGGTCGAACTGTCCGATCAGAATGCCCTTACTTTTAGAAAATCACCGACTATGTGCATTTCGTTCCGGACTGAATGAAATGTATCCACCAATCTGTTCGTTCTTCATAGACTACAAAGTAATGATCGAAACAATCATCGAATATGGTATTATAAATTGAATATGAGTATTAACAAAATAAACTTGATTTAACTGACAAATTTGTAGAATAATATTAAATAATCATAAATTCATTACAAGCCCCAGGGGCGTGGTGTGGCGCGGGGGAGCATCTCAGGGCTTAGTGGGGAATGCTGGCACAAGGTTTCGGTAAGAGGGCGCAGGATGACGCGTGACCATAGTCTTTATAAAAAATATCGACGAATTTTCTTTTTTATATTTTTTATTGGTTACTTCACTCTACTACCTACTTGGCTTGGCTGGCACCGTCTTCAAATAGATGTAATAATAATTATATTAATTTCTTTTTCGCTTTTGAGTGCCTATTTGTGGTTTTGAAGTCGGTTTAATTGTTTTATTTTTAACCCTCTTTAGTGCAAAACAAAAATTTCAGCTCACTCGGAAACCGGGAAGTAAATCAAAATTGACTTCTGAGATTTGATTACGTTGTAAGTTAGTTAGTTTTTCCTTGATTTCCTTGAGATTCCATCATCAGATCCTGACTTGATGATAATGGGACCACCTCGGGAGTATACCCTTTCGAAATAAAAAAGATTTTTTTTAATCGGTTCACAATTGGCGAAAATATCGATGAACATATACAAAAAAATACATACAGATGGACATAGAACCTCCTTCCTCCTTTTTAGAAGTCGCTTAAAAAAAAACAAGGTTAATATTTCAAAATCAAATGGTTTATTATGTAAACATACCTCATATTATAATTCTATGCAGCAATAGATGTTATGTATGTTAAATTTTTAGAATGTAATAAGTTTATAAGGAAATTTGCACAACTCATGTTTTTTCTTCTTTTTTGACAATCTGACCAAAATTTTTTTTTTTTTTTTTAAAGATTACTAGTAACGTGGATCACACATTACTAGTAATCTCGTTAACCCCTCCAGCTAAGCTTAACGCTTGTGTTAGGAGTGGGTTCACGACGGTAGTGCACTGGGTGGGGTTCGAACCCGCAACCACTTAATCGCAAGTCCGACGCCTTAGCCATTACGCTACCACCGCTTTAATTAGAACAGTTACCATATTTTTTCTTAGCTCTTCAATCACTGCAATAACTTTATAAACGAGTCTCTTTTTTAATGCGGTCTTTGTCCGTAGTTCCGTCTCCAAATCATTTGCCGTCATATCAGGAGCAGCACAATTGGCTCCGTAATCTTTGTCAACTTCATGTGAATCAATTTCGTTAAGGAATCTGTTTTTTTTAGGGTTGTCGGGATTCCATGATCTTTTCACTTCACTTCAGAGTTGGTGTCGACATCTTCCACTAAACTTTGAGATTATTACTTCCAATTATTATTACTTTAATCTAAAGCAAAAGGTTGAATTTATTATTTCCATGGAACTCATCAGTGACTTTTCTTTATTGCAATAATAACTCTTACATTGAAGGTAAAGGTCCTAACGAGTGTAAAATTGAATTTTATATCACTGATTTCACGATTTTTCGAACTTAAAATAGACATACTACGGTTGTAGACTGTCAAGTCAAATCAATTACTTTTCATTAAACGTCAAAACGATACGTTGTGTAGAAACATGTATGAAATAAGGAGCCATGACGTCATACCCCCTGTTGTCCAATCACTTACTTTAAATGTTTGGTTTTACAAAAAAATAATAACTAATTTGTAAACAATAATGAATCTAATTTTTCGAAGTCATATGTATAATACTTAATTTCCTGAGCAGTCTTTTATGACCATGACCACGATTCATTATTAATTTTTTTGCGAATTTTTATTTATCTGCGAGTTTGTCTTTGTTACATATTGGCATCCCGTCTCGTTGCGACATATTTGTTTTTTGATGCTATTTTGTTTTTCGTACTTGTGAGCGTCCGGGACCAACCTTCTATGTCGAGTGCTGCCCGACAACTGAATTAAAAGTACATAACCCACTATTACATTTGGTGACATTCAAATAGGATTCGAAATTGTAAATCATATTTGAATCAGCAAAATGGCGGGGTTGCGCAGAGAGTTAATTTACAGGGATTTCTTTAAATTATTCGAAATGCACGGTTTAAATTAAAAAAGTAACTGGTTAACATTTTATTTTAACTATATATCTAGGTATATCTAAAAAAAAAATTGTAGTTATCGCTGAAAATACCGAGAATCTTGACGTCAAAGTTTATTTTAATCCTAAAATTAACGATGGATTTCTAGAGAAACTAAGCCTTTAATCAAATTTTTGCCTGGTTAACATTTTTCATGTATCTTTTATATATATGCAGTATCTTTTTCAATAGTATCTTTTGTGCGGTTTAGTCACACTCGAGTTCCAAAGACTCGACGTTTTGCTGATTATGTGGTAACACCTCGGCTTAAAGCGTCTGCAAAGCAATACGGCCGACGGAAAGTGTCTGGGAGTATTGTCCAGTTATTTTTAACGATATTGTCTAAAATATACGTGAAAATCAGCTTGGAGAATTTACGTGAGGTAAGTAATGTTTTTATGTACCTTCATTGCCTGGACATTGGCCATCTAACCAAGCTAGCAGGTAGGCATGCGATCATAGTACATACTAACACTACATCTACATTTCGTTCGTCAGAAAATATGTGACGTCTGGTGGCCCTGGGATCTTGATCTATTAATACATGGTTTTTCAAAATAAAACGCAAGTAATTTTCATAATTACTTTAATTGCGACACTTAAATGATTTCAGCACTTATAGTATAATTTAATAAGATATATATTAATACGTGAGGCGAAAACTTTGGATCCCTTTTTTACGAAAATTGGGCGGACGGAGGAGTATGAAATTTCGCACACTTATAGTTTATACAGAGAAGTGACGAATGCTAAAATTTTTGAACAATATTTGCTACAAAGTTAAAAAAAATGCAAAAACGGATACATACAGCTATGAGTGTCCAGTATATATTTTGATTTGACATGGTACAAAAGTCTATACAATGACAGGTCAAGTAATATTGGCCAATGAAATAAACCATGGTCGAAATTCGACCACCACGCGATTTCTAGTAAGATTAAAACCTTATGTGACTTTCATTTGCATCTATCACGTTTTGGAATACGCTTGCGCATGGAGTTAATCGCAAAAACCAAGCTTTGACAACATGGACAAACGGTGTGTTTGTAAGTTATCAGGTAAAGCTATATGAGCTCTGGGCAGTAGAACGTCTTCCAAAACGTAAATCTACCGCCAATCTTAATTAGTTCCCTCGGGCCACTTTTACTCATCCACCCCTGAAATCTGCATAATACATATATTTTTATGGAATATAAAAACCCAACCGTTATGTTTATAAAGAAAGAAACAAACATTGCATTTACAGCATCATCTCTAGTTTCTCTAGCGAAGTCAGCAACACCGTTCTAAGACGCTCATGTACTGAGTGAGTGAGTATGAGCAGTAAGCGGCATTATCGTGTTATCTATTACTAAAATAAATAATCCGATCTCCTGTAGACTAATCAATTTCGTGAATATTAAAATAGTTGGAGGTATGTCAAAATTCAGTAGGAACTCAGAAATTTGATAATCTCTCCAACCTAACAAGCATTTTTATCAGCGCCCAAAGTATCATTTGTAACAATTTGAAAAACCGGGTAATCCATTAACAAAATAGCAAACTTTCACTTCCATTTTAAATCAAAATACCCAATCAACATGGGATCTATTAAAAAATCATGAAAAGAAAATAATTGGATTACCGTAAATTCAAATGTGAGGAGTCAACCTAAAAGTTGTCAAATCGAATTGTTATTACATTTAAGATATCTATTAACTCTTGCTAGCTATCGAAGTCAACATTGATCTGAAACACTAATGTACAAAATGGCCTAAGTTTAACCACGGTAATATTATCTACTAGCTGTGCCCGCGACTTCGTTCGCGTTTTTCGGAAAACAGCAATTTGTCGCTTATAATAGACATTGCACCTCTTTCTCCAGGCAGGATTTTTTATACTGTATTGGCGGTGAAACAACCTGGAGCGTACAAAAAAGGTTGTTTTGGTTACACTTAGGTACACGTGAAATAACGACATAATTTGGCCGTGGTAACACTACCCATTTGTTTTTCGTGTGGAAGCTCACCTTACCGGGCTATTGGTGAGGCCGTATATCAGGCTTAAATCGACTAGAATAACACGGTATGCCTCCCAGCGCCGGTTATGAGTTGACCATCGGCACGGCAACGTTTTGCCTCCAATGCTGTCCACCCAGCGCTGGCTCGCGGACGACAACTGCGAGACTCTGCTTCGGGTGAAGAACATAAAACTCGTCTGATACACCCACGACCACTCAGCGTACGTATGAGAGCGCGAGTGAAAAGGTTCCGCCTGGAAGTTTAAACTTTCGCGTTCCATGATAATATAATTATGTTGACGGGAATTAACGCGATCACGTATTTAAGTATTTCAGTACCCACAGGCCTGTGACTACGGCCAGTGCAACCTGGTAGTAACGTTAGGCAAAACAAAGATATGTAAATACCTTTTAAATCAACGTGATCGCGTTAATTTCCGTTAACATAATTATTTTAGAATAGAATAGCATATTTATTTAAAGCAACTATGACTTAATTGTTAGTATAACTTAACACTATATCAGTATTACAATATTTTAAAGGGATGGCAGGCATGACATATTGAAAGGTAGCCGGTGAAGTTTTTTTTACATTTTCAGACCATTTACTTTCCGTTCGGTTACATTAGTGTAACTCTTATGTCACACCGTGACTAAACAAAGCTCGGGACCAAACATTTATTTATTGCGGGTTGGACCTTACTATTGACTGGGAGTAATGTTTGTTTGTTGTCCAAAATCACTTACTTCGTTCTAATTTCATGAATTGTTGTGTGTACAATTTTTTTTTCGGTTTTATTTTAATCGATACCGGTCAGTGGAGTCTGCCCAACATGAACCTAGTCGTCAATCGCAGCTTTGACTGTGACAGCTGCATGCAGCCTTTTTCCTAATGTGATATTATATTATATAATATATTTGTTATGTTTTATATTATATTAGATTATAAAAGGCTAAATATGCAACAGTTGTGCCTTCGTGACTATTTCCTAGACTTTATTCTAGTAAATTGATAAGCCACAATAAACTTTGTAAACAGCCAGAGAGTATTTTATAATTTATGGTGGTATTAAAAGGAATTTTAAGTATAATACGGAAAAGATAAGAATTCAAAAATAAAGAAAGTTGTGTTTCAAGTGAGTGTGTTATGGCTTTTGCTGTCTCTTATGTTCAGGACTTTTCTGGTGTAAGAGACAAGATTGCAATACAGGGGGTATTAGAATTCATTTGCCGCAAATGTAAATACGATATATTTTACACTGTCGTTACTTAAGATAAATATAATGTTTATAACCGGGATTGTTTGGTTGTTGCAGAAGCGCTACTGCAAAGCCGGCCGCTGCCGCACATCCCGGACTTACCGGACGCAGAGCCTGCGCCCCCCACGCCGCAGCCACTGGACTCAGCCAACAGGTCACAGCTCGCACCCTTCTCATACTCTTATTGCTAAATTCAGAAATATTTGCGATTCATGATAAGCTTTTAGTTGGAACGCTCCGTTGTTAAAGTGCGACATTGTTGATGTCAATAATACCGCTAGTATCATCATGCACATGTAAACTTGTATATGATTAGATTCCAATACGTCTTTGAAAAGAACACTAAAGTGGTGTATACTTTATGCTCAGACGCCTGGCTTTTTGTTAACACCATCTCATTTTTGCAGATATTCACTAATTTCGTTATACGTCCTCTGTTTTGTTTTTGACATAGTATAATGTTTTTGTGCTCCAGATGGACGTCCAAAGAGAATCTACTGGCGCACCACGAGGAGGACGACCCGCAGCTCTTCGTAGCCCTGTATGACTTCCAAGCTGGTGGCGAAAATCAGCTTAGTCTCAAGAAAGGTAACACCACTGGTTACATACATCTACGTCTGACTGAGAGGGAACAACTGAACGATGCTTCTACTTCGTGTTGCGACTACAGCCCTGGACTTGATCTTGTAGAAATACATACATAAATATCGTGTAAAGGGAAGAGGCTTACAGCTCCGTCCCTCGTCCCCTTACTTTCAAATACAAATCGTTGATTCGCTACTAACAATAAATATATATAATTAAGTATAGATTTAACAAATCCCACCCCATGACGGTGGTCTCCTTAGTATTGTTTGTCTCAGTAGGAGTCAGGGGGGGAATTTTTGTACACATGCTGGAGATGAAGTAGTTGTTGTCCTGATTCTTAGAGTAAAGGTATACAATGCGACAATTCGCACACGGCTCATGTGGCGACGGCATATGAGCTTATCTTTTTTTTCAAGTGTTATTTAAAAATATATAAATCCAAGATAGTGATTTTATATTCATATTGTTATTGCTGATATAAAAAACAGGTACAAGGGTGAATACAGAAACTAGTATCAAAATTGTAAGATTACGATATCATATGTTAATGTTATGTAGTACAACTTTGTGTCGGCAGCCTGTTGTTTTAATAAAGTCGTACGTCCAACGGCACTCGGACGCAACAAGTTCCGGGCGGAAAAGGCGCGCCCGCCGCTCTCCACGTGAAACGTAAGACAGCGCTGGTGGACAGGCGATGTTATTGTTTGCTAGGCTTGTGTGCTGTACACAGGTTCGCTTACATTCTATTAATTATCTCATAGTATTATTTGCACACCATGAAAAAAGTTAAATACTAGTCCCAAATAAATCAATATAAGCAACGATTTATTGAGCTCCATTAAGATTCGAGTTTGTTTCTCTGTTAGCACCCTCTAATGTTAGGAAATACACACGGGATTTGAATTAAAAAAAAATTAAACCGTGAAATATACGTTATTGAGAAAACCTATAGGCTTAATGTAATATTAGGCTGTGTTCTTAAAGAGTGGTACAGAAACAAAATCGAACGGACTAGCGAACAGAAACAGGTTGGTCGCATTACATGAGCCAAATATTAGGCTTTAAGTGGTGAAAAATTAAACGCCGATGTCTGTCATGTTTTGTACCATTTTAAAAAAGGAATCTGCTCTAACTGACTTTCGGTTTTAGTTTGGCGGCTTAACAAACATAGATATAAACATTTTGTACGCATTCTCTTTCCCGTTTCGTACTTTGTTCTATTCCAAGGGCTTATAACTAGGAATGCCTGAGGTACGTGTACCAATAAATCAAAACCATTTATGTAAACAATAACCAAAAACAATTTATGTCACCAAGTTTTTTTTCTTCAATAAGTCTTGTCTTGTGTGAAATTCGAAGCAAGGCTTTGATTTTACTATTTAATTGATATTACTATTTTTTTATTATGTCTGCTGTTTTAAGTATAATAAAGTGGAACGTTCTAGTTGGCTTTATCAAAGACTAACAATATTATACTTAGCCCTAAATCTTGTGACCAAAATGTTAACTAATTCGAACTAATATAAATCACAGTTGCACTATGAACATAATTATCTATACGTATACGACATCATAACATCAAGCGCTGGTCGCAGCAGTCGCATCCCACCAGTTATGCCATCTAGTTGTAGTCGGATAGAATTAGCCGATTTCGGGCGCAAGTCAGGGAAATCGATAACCTGGGTGTTACATTTTTTTTTCGCTAGATAATAGCGTCAGAAATAACATCATAAGTTTAAAGGCTAATCCGAGGTCAGGCAGGCGCTCAAAAAAAAAATGGCAAAAATCGTAAAAACGGTTTTTTGCGTTTTGCGCATAAAGCGTAAAAGATACAAAAAGAAGTCAAACGAAAAAAGATGCGCAATCAAAAGACAAAAAATAAACAGTTTTTTTGAGTCCCGATCGGTTCGGTAGTTTTTGAATAAGTTGCAAAATGCCGCGTTTTGTGGCCATTTAAAAAAAAATCATAACTCGCGTTCTATTGAATATTGAGACTTGAAATTTTAATAGAATGTGGATTTTATAGGTCTAAACATAAGCACCAAGTTTCAGGAAGATAGAATGTAAACTTTTTTTTTATAATACTTAAAAACCGAAAGATGACCCTTTTGCAAAATGGTCATAAAAGTTGTTAGCCAACGTAGAGTAATTTTTCAAACGCACTCTTGTTCCTTGAACGTTTCTCTACAACACAGTAAAACGACGTTTATTTTGCAGGTGTAGAAGTACTCCTAAAATTTATAAAAAAAGCGATTTTGCGCTCCGAACGGAGACCAGTGTTGGGCATTTCGCAATTTTTTTCTTTCAACCTTTTTATGTTTCTCCGTACTTTGACAACATAATAGCGAATAGAACAATACAAACCATTAATACTCCGTTGAATTACCATGAAAAATTAATTATTATATTAATAAAGTAAAAAAAAGTAAAAGTATAAAGTCTTTTGTCAGGAGGTAATAAGGTGCGGAGGTACACCGCGAGGTACGCAATCTTAGAGATTACTTCCTCTCCGCTAACATGGAGGTGCATCGGGATGTTGTCGCAGTTGACAACGGACTCGCTCCGCTTGCTCTAGGTAGAGAGAACTAGCGCAAACCTGCAGTACTCAATATTACATCGCATCGGATCGCAGGGAGATATGGAAGAGCAAAGAACTGCATGGACGTTTTATCGGGCCTTAAATAGGCTCGAAGTAGATCTATTATCGTCTGTGTCTTGGCTACGTTTCAGTGACCTCTTTGGAGAAACTGAAGGTTTTATGTGTGCAATTACTGATGAAGTTGTTATGACGAACAATTATCGAAGAAATACCCTGAAGGATGGCACAGTTGACATTTGTCGTCCCGGAGAAAGCCTCAGGCATATAATTTCCGCTATTTCTCGTCTTCCCAACGGCGAGTACTTGCATATTCATAACCAAGTGGCCAGGATAGTCCATCAGCAACTTGCTCTTAAATATAACCTTGTGCCCTTACCGTACTACAGGTATGTACCCGACCCAGTTCTTGAAAATGGTCGTGGAACATTGTACTGGGATCGGTCTATTATCACTGACAAGACTATTGTTGCTAATAAGCCTGGTATAGTAGCGATTAGAGCCCCGAGCAATGATTGTTGAAATTACTATTCCCCATGACGACAATCTTTTAAGGGTTGAAAAAGAAAAAGAAATGAAATATTTGGATTTGACCCACGAGGTGGTCGACATGTGGGATGTGGATTCGGCAATCATTGTGCCGATAGTCATATCATGCCCATGTGTTAATTGCAAAGAGTCTCGACCAACAGCTTCAGAGGCTCACGTTAGGCTGGATTAAGGGCCTGATGCAGAAGGCGGTCCTTCTTGATACTTCACGTTTTGTGAGCATCGAGATATTTTGTACTAGAGAAGCCACTCGGAACAAAATACATGTGCCGTTTCTATTTGTATTAACAAGCAGCGCTCGATCGTTTTTGAGCTGTAGTTTCTCACGAGCGTAAGGTTTTAAGCGCCGTGATTTTCATGGCGTTTACGCGTTTTGCACAACGAACTGCCAGAAACGATTTGTTTTCATAGATTTAGCGCTTATCTACAAAACAGAACGGACAAATAGTGTATACCTAAGACCTAAGCTTTATTAGAATTCAAACTCAGTAAAAAGTACTTTTAGTAGTAGTTTTGCCAGTTTAAATTTTTTGTAGAATGCATCGCGGTATCCTACTAATATTATAAACTTGAAAGTTTGTGAGGATGGATAGATGTATGAATGTTTGTTACTCTTTTACGCAAAAACTACTGTATGGATTTTTATGAAACTTTACAATAATATAGCTCATACATCAGAATAACACATAGGCTCTAATAACCGATTCGAAGAAATCTAAAAAACGGTTCTTTTATACCCAAGATAATCAAATTAAATAAAGACAAACTAAATACTCCTGTTGCGATCGTGTAATTCACGTGTTATCTTGTTACAGGTGTCCTAAGCAGGTACAAACCCGGTGTCAGTTTTGCGTGCATTTTTTTATTGATCTATGATGTGCTTAGAAAATGGCGGCGCTGCCAAGCCAAAATTATGATTTTAATTTATTATTTTGTGTTGGTTTTAGTTGTTGTTTGTTCACTTACCGATGAAATGTCACACCATTATCTTTTTTTTTTCGCTCTGGAATGGTTTATAAACGTTTTTAAAACAAAGCTCGGCATTTTTTCGATAGTTAAAAGTCCGGTAAATACGTTCGAATGCTGCTGAACGTAAACCCCGACTGATGTACTTGCGGTCCATGGACCGTAATTCATGTTACAAACTTTTGCTTCGTGGTGTCTACTCTCTATACGCATATACGCGTATAATAATAACTCAGTGTTTGTGAGAAGGTTTCTGTCTCTGGAACCCTAACCGCCATTAACTAGGGCCCTGTACCCGATAATGGTGGGGCACTATTTTTTATATTTTTAAATATATATTTTGTTTTATACATATTTAAAAATGTAATTTGTAAGTTTTAAGTGTAATAAAGAGAAATAATAATAATAATTATTAAAAATTAAAAAAATGTACATTTGTAATTTTTAGGGCTCGATAAACACGACCATAGAGTTCATTGGCCTTCATTACCTCATTGCGATCATTAGCACCAAGTACTACCGGCTTGCGCCAGTTCTTTTTAACCAGAGCGAGCGGAGTGAGTCCGTTGTCCACTGCGATCACATTACAATGCACTCCCACATCAGTGTGAAGAAAATATTCTCAAGGTTGTATGTCTCGCGATTGTGTAGGGTCTTAATGTTTAAGAGTCCACGACCTCCAAACTTTCGCAGGATATACAACCCCATTAAAGATGAACGTGGGTAGTGCATTCGGTATGCAGTCTGTAGTAAACGGACTCTCCTGTCAAGGGCATCTAATTCGGTAGTGAGTCATCTGAGTATACCAAAGGAATACATCAGAACCGGCATGACCCCACCGTCGCAGGCACGCATTTTATTAACCCCTGATAAAAGACTTTTAAGTACTTTTTTCAGGCGGCCAAAGAAGCGCTCCTGCAGCGCTTGTTTCATATGAGATTGAGGTAATCCCAATGACTGTGATATACCTAGATACTTGTAGCTTTCAGCGGCAGACAGAGATCTGAGTTTTGTTGAATCTGAAAGTTCAACTCCTTGAGATTCTACTATCACGCCTTTCTTTACATGCATGACTGCACACTTGTCCACACCAAATTCCATCTTGATAGAGTTACTAAAGTTTTGAGGCACCTTCAGTAACGCTGTCAATTACAAATTTATGGGGGCAACAAGTTTCAAATCGTCCATGTACAGAAGGTGAGATATAACTCGATCGTCTTTCTGCAACCTATAGCCTAGCCCTGAACCCTCTAACAGCGTACTGAGAGGATTCAAAGCTAGGCAGAACCACAAGAGACTCACCCCTTGAAATATACCCCGTTCGATCTTTATTGGTACATCGTTTGCAGCAATCTGCCGACATCCTGGATAGCGAAGTGCCGTTTTCCACTGCCCCATACATGACTTCAAAAAAGTGCAAAGAGCTGTATCAATTGTATACAACTCTAGCACTCTCAAAAGTCATGTATGGAACCGAATCAAAGGCCTTCTTATAGTCCATCTTATTATAATTATAATTATGAATTATTCAATATTAAATGGTCAATGGAGTATTAACGATTTGTATTGTTCTATTCACTATTATGTTGTCAAAGTACGGAGAAATATAAAAAGGTTGGAAGAAAAAATTTGCGGGATTGTGCGTATAGTCGCCTCCGGAGCTCAGCGAACCACTGGTCTCCGAAAAGAGCGCAATATGATTTTTTTTTATAATGTATTTTAGGACTACTTCTACAACTACAAAATAAACGCCGTTTTACTGTGTTGTAGAGAAACGTTCAAGGAACATGAGCGCGTTTGAAAAATACTCTAACAAAACAACTTTTTTATGGCGGTTTTGCAAAAAGGCCATCTTTCGGTTTTTTAAATATTATAAAAAAGTTTACATCCGATCTTCCTGAACCTTAACAGTTGTGTCCTTTACGTGGTCGGAATCAGCCATCATATTCATTCTTACAGCGATGAGTAGGTACTTATCCTTATTCATCCAGTATACTTGGCCTCATCATTGATACCATACATCTGCGGTGACCGCTCTAGCATGTAACCATTACTCTTACGACCTTAGTACAAAACACATGTTTCCCTGAAGCATACACCAGATTTACTGCAAGTTTGAACACTAAAATACATCAAAATCGATAGCTTTTGTGTGAAATTCGCTTTTTGGTATAGGTGACGTTAAGTATTTTCACTACAAATATACCTATAACATTAGTAATGATCAGTTGGTGTACTTGTCCTAATGGTCTTCCAATTCAATTTAGCCTAGTTTCCTCCCTCTACCCATTTTTCCTACCCCGTTTAACTTCTTCCCGTCTTAAAACGGTAATATTCCCCAGAAGAGTTGTTGTCCCCATAAAAGAATTGGCTGAAACCTTGTGCAATATTTAGTTATTAACCGACGAAAAAAAGTATCTATTATTTTTTTTTAATATATCAAGTGAAAGCGACAGCTGCTGCGGGGCGTACCCTGTAGGCGACGCGCGGCAGCAACACCCGGTCACGCGAACAAGGGGATAAAGGCTATTTGTTAATGTCGAGTTTTCTGCGTTTTAATACAGTGATAATAGAAATTTCTGAAAATAAATAAATTTTGATAGGAGGAGATTTTAACGGGATAATTATGAAAGATTGGGTGGGGGACGGGAGTTCGGCAATAGAAACAATGATGGTGAGGCCTTTCTCCAGTTTCCTTCTTCGTTTGTCTTAGCGGTAGTTAACACCCGGGTTCAAAGGAGTGACAGTGTTTGTCACTCGTATGACCTTACATGTAAAAGTGGTACGCGACACAGATCCAACTACTTTCTTATAAAAAAAAAATAGGTTGGTCTATGTCAAAAACTACAATGTAGTGCCTGGGGAACCATAGCAACATAGGGTGCTTATATTGGAGGTCAAAATCAAAGTTCTGCGTAAGAGTAGGAGAAATCGGCCCAGGAAAAAATTATAAAAATGGATGGAATGTTAAATAAGTCAGTGGATGAATGTTGGAATGAAATGGCAAATTAAATAAGAGAGATAGTCTTTTGGAGAAACCGAAGTGAATGGTATTATTGACAGATATACTTGATAGTGGAGTGAAGGAGGTACAGAAAGCTTAAAAGAAATGAAGGATGTATTTGAATTAAATGAACTAAAAATAAGAAGGGGAGAAAAAGAATGAAGGAAGTTAGAAAGGGGGAGTACAAAGAGTGGAAGAAAAACGCAGAAAAGCGGTAGTAGTAGCCATAGCTCAAAATAATATAAAAGTATAGGCATCTACAAGAATTCAGGTGGTAAAAAGAACTCTACCGCATTACAAACAGCAGGGTATAAGAGTACCGGTACAACCAAAGAAAAGATGGATGGACTGCGAGAATGAGGATGTGGCTAGAAATCAGTAAGTAGAGAAATGATAGAGTAAAATGGAAAACTGGTAGCAGCAGATGATGATGTGTAACATTAGTAACTAACAGCATCGCTTGTATACAAAAGTTAGTGAAAAAATCGCAGTGCGTATGTAACACTCGACCATAGGTACCATGTGTAGCCGAAACACCAAAGTTGAAAGTTATAAACGTAAAGTTAGTCAATGATGCATTTTGTTGGACAGGCGAGCAGGTGCGCATCAAGAGCTACAACAAGAGCGGCGAGTGGTGCGAGGCGCACACGCTGGGTGGGGGTGTGGGCTGGGTGCCCAGCAACTACGTCACACCGGTCAACTCGCTTGAGAAACACTCATGGTACCACGGGCCCATCTCGCGCAACGCCGCCGAGTACCTGCTCTCGTCTGGCATCAACGGCAGCTTCCTGGTCAGTACTCACTACATGTCACAATAGTCACCAACGTTTGCTCCCACTTATTGAACCCAACGGTATTTATTTTCGCGCAGTTAGTGCGCTTGTTCATCTTCTCTCTCTTCTATAGTGTAGTAATATCTAAAAACAACTTGGAAAATAATATAGTATCTAAAGTTTGTTGCTAGCTAGAGCATGTGGCTCCACTAAACACGAATAGTTCTTGCAAAAAAGGAATAGGTAGTATCTGCCTTTTGTACAACGAGCACTCACACTAAGGACTTCCCCACTGGTGGTTGGCACTTTGTAAAACAACTTGGTATTTCCGGACGGATGCGGCCTTCAAACCTTCAAGAAAAGAGCGTACTGCTATCTCAAAGGCCGGCAATGCACTTGTGACTCTTGAGTTGCAGGTGTCCATGGGTGACGGTAGTCACTTACCATCAGGTGACCCATCTGCTCGTTTGCCCCCTATAATACAAAAAAAAACTACACCATCCACCAGGTCAAGGTTTGATTACAAAAAAATGCGTATTTACGTTCTGTTACCTACATACTTAGCAAAAAATATAATTATATATATATCAATTTGTGGTGGTATATTTGGTTTCATTATATTCATCATGCTGTACTCTTTAACATTGTTTCTGCGATTATCTAGGGGTACCTAAAGAACAAACATCAAATACATATTGATGTGTAACTCGGGACTTAATCGCGATCATATTTAAAAGGTACAATTCCTTTTTGGTTACCCGATGTTTCGATCGAATTTCACCGATCGTGGTCACGATGCGATCTAATATGTATCAAAGTCGCGAAAGTTTAAAAACAAACATCAAATAACTGTGAATACGTCAATTTGCATAACTCTGAGTGTTTCTATACATATCTATACATATAAAATGCTTTGTCCTGAATGACTGACTGACGGATCATCGCACAGCCTAAACTGCTGATCGTAGAGACGTGAAATTTGGAGGATGTGTTGTTGTGTACTTCAAATTTTGCATAAACATTCTTTAACAGAATTGATGGAAGACGTATTTCGTATTTTATTAAAATTTATCCTCTAAGCGGGTTAAAAAAGGTGGCAAAGTTTGTATGGGAACACGTGCTTGCTTGGCGCAATGGGAGGCAATGTTGAGTGTCAAGTTGACAATAAAAGTCAAGACGTCAATCATGTTACAATAAAACGAAAATATAACATTTGAATACAAGTGAGGTGCATGGGTTTAAAATACAAGACTATGATAATAGATGGCGGTTTAATGAACTAAACGTATTATAAAAATATAAATTTCACCAGAATTTTGTGAAAAAATAAATCAAAATACTCAAAAATAATAATTAAGCCTATTATTGTATAGTTTAATAAATATTTTAATATTTAAAATACAATAAACGAAAAAAAAAGTAATATTTATTCTTACACGAAGTTGCAAAGGTTTGAAATTATAAATACAAGTGAGATAGAATATCAAACTACATATATAAATGGCCTTATGATAAATGATTAAAATGTTTGACAATTTTATATTATTTTTTTTATACTTATTTAGTTTTCCGTAAAAATAACTAAGTAAGTATTATTTACTTATTGACGTGACAACGTCTTATAAATTGGTTTGCCGGGTGACACTTCAAGAAACTGCGTTACGCTCCGCTCACGTTATGCGCTCACAATGAGAGCGAGTGAGAGGCACGCGTCCCTTCCACTCGGGCATGGTTATTATTTTACCACTCAAAGTCGTTGTCACGTAAAACTTTCGCCCGTATACCGACTTTACAGGCAACCAATTTTTTTTTTTTTATTAGATTCTATTTAGAATCAAAAGTAACGGTTAAAACTTCTTTCTCTTCAAAATAAAGTCTGAAGGTATGTAGTAAATGGCGTAACAACACCTGAAGCCATGGTAATATGGACTGTGACGGAACACCGTGTTCTTTTAGTCGGTTCGAGTCTGACATACCACCCTACCGCTTAGCCCCAGTGGGGTGACGATCCGTGGGGGTTTCCAAACGTTAAAAAAAAGTAGTAAATTGCGTTCTTTATATATGATTGTCAGTACAAAATTGTTCTTTCGAACATGGATAAATATACACTCTACTGCAATTTTTTTCCTTATAAATAATTTGGTTAACTTAGATAATTTTATTTACATTTCATACTTAAATTCTTGACGTAGTTTTTTGATGTATCGTTAATTTATAATTATTTCACGGATTCTATCGCGATTTATTTGGTGTTATTTTACTATCTATACTGATCCGTTCAGTTACTTTTCAGCAGCCATGGTCACGGGTAGACTAAGATGGTGGTCGTCTCATGTATCGAAGTGCAAAGTTATCTCAAAGTACCCGAAGTATAGATAGTAAAATAACACCAAATAAATCGCGATAGAATCCGTGAAAAAATTGTTTTATTTCAATACTTATATAATTGTTAACATAATCTGAAAATGTATTGTGAAAGAATAAACAATAAACAAATACTATGTATTTGACTATCTCAACTTTACAATTATAGATAGACAAGATATTTTGCAAAGTGTTGAAGTTACTACAAGAATACCTCCCACTTACCTTATGTTTACCAATCGTAACGGGGACCGCTCACAGCTAAAGGATCTTTTAACGCAATGTTACTTGAATAATCCACTAACTTATTAATTATGTGAATAAAAGGTGTAATCATCCAAAATTTTGATTTTGAGGGCTTTTTGACTTTCCAACAGGGTCCCGAATTTTGTGTCCCTAAGGGCCCCGACATGGCGCAAGACGGCCTTGCTTCAAAAGGGGTACAAAGGATTTTCTTCATGTATTAATATAAGAAGCTTTAATTAATTATTTATACAAGAATTAACGCGATCAATATATGAATTGCCCGACCACGTTTCGACCACGTTGCACTGGCTCTCGTCACAGGCTGACTAGCTCAGTGGGGCACGCTCTCTGTCTTCGAGTTCGTGAGGTAGAAGGTTCTTCATCCAGATTTTCGATATTTTTGATATTTTCGTTTCGCCATGTACTGTATGCCACACTAACAGTGTCCCTATTCTATAAGCAAACCGATGTGTCCGTATTCTATTGTATTTATATTGTATACGGTAAACTTAACAGCAGTTTGGTAAGCAATAAACAAACCATTATGTATTTTTAAAATAGGTAACCTTATAGTTCACAAGTGCTCGGTGCTGATTATGCATTTATGTTGGTTATGTGTTACAGGTACGCGAGTCGGAGTCGAGTCCAGGCCAGCGCAGCATCTCGCTGCGCTACGAGGGTCGCGTCTATCACTACCGTATCAACGAGGACTCTGACGGGAAGGTACCGCCGCCACACGAGACCTACTTGATACCATATTTGCACAAAACATACCTAATGTTTAATCGCGTTCACTCTATAGTAGGGTAAAGTGGTTTGGCAACTTTTAAACGATAAATATATAGTCAAGGTTCTGTCAGCGGTCGATAGTGACATCCTGGCTAATCGTTATTATATATTATAGTTACGTTACTGCTTTGCAATTAAATGTGCTAAATTTGTGAATATAAAAAAACTTAATTATTTGCCTCGCGCCTGCAGTTACGTCCGTCCCCGTAGACACAGTACCTGCTCTTCACCAATATTTAATGGCCCTGATTGGTTGTGCCGAAAAGGGTGCCATCGCTTGGTCACTAAATATAACTGAAGGTATGTCGCGAGCTGCGTATTAACCTACGATTTTCCTCTCCAACTATTGGTCTATCGCTCATAGGCAATAGACCTTAAAATGACCGTTGCTGTGTGTTTTGAAACTCCTACAAGTAGCGAACATCTCTTCAATTTCTCTTTATTATTTATATTATCACTAGCAACCCGCCCGGCTTCGCACGGGTACAAATTATACACCTAAACCTTTCTCTTGAATCACTCTGTCTGTTAGTGAAAATCCGTTCAGTAGTTTTTCAGTTTATCGCGAACATACAGACAGACAGACGCAGCGGGATACTTTGTTTTATAATATGTAGTGATTAATGGGGACTATCCCTTCGCATAAGAAGTTGCTATTCTGTTCTACCATTTACAGTTTTACCACAAGTTTTACAGTTTTACAATTACTACAAAAATTACAAATCATAGGTATTCTTCTGAACTGTAAGATAAATGAAACAAAAGCGACATGGTACAGCGAGTGAGCTTTAATATCGTGAGAGCAGACATTACGAATTACCATACATCGTAATATGTGATAGTTAATAAAATTGTAGCGGTTTGACATTGTACCGTCCATTACTTAGTTTTTGAATTTAATTTATAAATATTAATATAAGTTATTAATATTTATACATTAAATTATATAATATTATACAATATTAAGAGAAAGATAGGTATAAAATAGGTTAGATATTATCAGAAACAGGCTGAAATAGTTATCAAACATCGGCATTGTCGATCAACTTAACGGCAGCCCAGTAATTATAAAGTAGGGGTGTTTCTGAAACGTTCTGAAACCATTGTTAACCACTGAGTTATTGTTACTAGCGTATAGAGTAGACAACACGAATAGTACTTGTGCGCCTCACGACCAATGCTCGGTGCGTAGATTAAGGTGTCAAAGATAAAACGAAAACTGTTCAGATTTGACACATATATCTTTTTCTCTTGATTTCTGCATACCCGATTTACTTACCATGGTTTATTTATTTAGCAAAAATATGTAAGTAAAACAAATTAATTTTGGTAATAAAATAGAGTTTATTTTCCTTTAAACAAGTTTGGTATGGTTCTGGCGGTTAGAAAAATAATCATTGCTGACTTAAGCTTCGTGTTTTACACATTGAGATATTATGCACTAGAGAAGCCACTCAGAACACGTTTCGCACCAACATACGAAATATGAAAATAGAATGTTAAAGTAGCAACATGCGAGGTGCACACACACACACAAACACACACACACACACACACACACACACACACACACACACACACACACACACACACACACACACACACACACACACACACACACACAATATATTAACTATAGATGCAGCGCTACGTCAATATTCAGTTGTTACGGTACCCCACTTATATCTCATGTGACAATTTGAATACGTTGTGAAGTTGGCTATCTATATGCATTTAATAAATACAATTTATCATTCCAGTATGATAACAAGTAGATATGAGTTAGTTACCTGGAAGTGCTTCTAAGTGTCTTAAGAAATCGACAAGACGTTAAACGCAATGCAGCCTACATTGTTAGTGTTCATTACATTATTTACACATTCATCTCAATATACATCAGTTTATACTATATAATATTTATTTATTCATTCATTCATTTGCGAATATGGGTATACATTTGCAGATCTTAGAGCTAATACAATTTTCTGTGCTTTTACCATATTCCACCATTAGATATGCAAAGCGATAACAAAATAATTCATTAAAATATTTATAAAACTTATAATAAAACTATATTATGTTAAAAAAATAAACTATAATATTAATATCATGTCAAAAGTGTGAATATTTTAGGGAAACAATAATTGGCATTTAGTTATTCAAAATATAAGTGTTATGTCGTATGATAATAAAACGTCAACAATAAAATAACAATGTCCTAAAGGAACAACAATTCAGTGTGATACGACTGCTAGATAGAATTGGGTAGATGCCTATGCTCAAAATAAATTATTTCGCCAAGTGTCGCAATAAAATGTTAGAAACATTCTCACAACCACTAGTATAAAATATGGAAATCACTAACTACAGTAACTGCCAAGTTGTTCGTACCACTCTTCGCACTCAAGACAATGTTCTGAACTTATTCCTACCCTTTTTATAACCCCACTATTCATTAATATTTATCAATCGACCAATACCATTGCGTTACCGGTATAACCAGTCAAAATAATGTCTATTAACTTATTCTTATTAAATAGTGAACTGTGTTATCATCTGTTATGGTTTGTCCCTAATTTTAATAAAATAAATAAGAGTTTTTGATGTGGCGACGACAAAAATAACTTAAAATACTGTGAAAATTGTCGTCCAGTTTTATTTTAACGTTTTTAATGTAGATTATAATTATTAAATTAACATTAAAAGTAAAAGATTTGACAATACTAAGGTGTGACGTCACGCCTTAGTATTTCATACAAAAATGTACGGACGCTACCGTTTTGACGTTTACTAAAAAGATACTGATTTGACTTAACAGTCATCTACCCTATTGATGTTATTGTCATCCAAATATTCTAGAAGAGAGTGGTAACATTTAGCTATAAGCAGTTTTTGAAGACGCCTCTTGAAAAGTAGTGGATTTTCAGAATTTTTTATAGAATATGGTAGCTTATTGTAAACATGAGGTGCTATACAAAAAAAGCTTTTGTGCATTAACGCCATTTTACTCATCACTACACATAGCATGTCCGCATGACGAGCCCTCGCTCGTTTATTAAATAGATCGATATTTTGATTAACAAACGTGTCACACTCCGTGATATATATGCAAGGAAAGTCAAAATATTATTCTCAATAAAGTGAGATTTGTAACTACTGGGTATTCTAACATCTAACATAGTCCTAATACACCGTTTCTGAGCTTTGAATGCTAAATGCCAGTCAGTGGAGTTTCTTCAAAATATGATACCATATCGCAACGTTGATGAGACAAGCCCATGATAGGCTATTATCAGTGTTGATTTACTCGCCACATTCCTTAGCTTATACAATCCATAGACAGATTGACTTACTTTAGTGCATACAGATTCTATATGTGCTTTCCAATTTAGTTTATTGTCTATTATTACTCCTAGAAATTTAGTATCCTCTTTATTTTTAAACTTATGACCATTATAATTAATAACTAAGTTATTGTCCAACTTTTTGATTCTTTGTTTAAAATCTAAAATCTTTGTCTTGTCTAGATTAATTTTCAAGTTGTTCTTTTGTAGCCATTGTATATTTAACTAATAGAGTTATTAATGTCAGTTTCCATAGACGTAAACGTTTCATTGGTAAAGGGTACCGTACTGTCATCAGCAGAGCGCCCAATACGCTTCCCTGTGGGACTCCAAATTTGACTTTTCTCAGATCAGATCTAAAAACTAGTTCGGACTGCGACTCAAGACATATGTTTGACATTTCAGTAACCTGCTTTCTATTAGACAAATATGATCTTAACAGGTCATGCATGTTACCCTTTATCCTATATTGGTAGAGCTTATCAAGAAGAATGTCATGTCTTACATGATCAAAAGCTTTGGACATATCCATAAACAAGCCAATTGCCGGCTGTCCCTTGTCTATACTTGCTGTTACCAATTTTATAAAATTATAAATGGCCATGTTTATATTTCTCTTTCTTCGGAAACCATATTGCTCTGGCACCAAAATATTTTCTTTTTCGAGGGACATATTATACTATTATAAATTACTCTCTCAAATATTTTTGCAAATATTGGAGCAACCGGTCTATGGTTGTTAATGAGCAGTTTATCTCCTGTCATATAAATATGGGTTTTATGATGGTCATTTTTAAAACATCTGGAGAAACACCCTTTTCGCTACATAAGTTAAATATATGACTCAATATTGGAGAAATAATACTGCCTACGTTTTTAATCACCCTTGTAGTGACCATCACATCCAGCACTGTTAGTATTTTTTAGGGATTTAAGGATGTTAAGTATGTCCTGGTGAGTAACAGGTGCCATAAACATTGAGTTATTCTTCTTATAATTTAATTTAATTTCACATTTTTCTAAATTTTTGGAATATTACTTATTACTTGCAGTTGGTGACCTAGTTGGCGCTAGGTAAAGCTAGCATATATTCAAACCTTCCTATTTGCTATGTTCGCAGGAATCTCTTAAAGTCACAATCAATGACCCACAAAATATTTTAATCGTTACATTTTATAAAGGAGCGTAACTGCTTAGCCTCCCGTTGATAATGTAAACCTTTTGGCAACGATCGCAGGTCGAGAACAACATTTTGCAGCTGTCACTTTTATTCGCTTTGCAATTAATACATTTAATTCAATGTTGCAATAAAAATATGGATCAAATTATTCATAATAATATTTTCCTTGTTATGCATGATATTGTGAGGCTTATTGTTATCTGTAGACACACGCATCTGAATAACAACGATACCCACGTTACAAGTACCATTAGGAGTTTTCGTATAATACAGCCCTATAAACATCGGATAGTACAACAGGTTAGGTACCTGTTGCACTAAGCGACGGTGATCTTCGGGGTAAACGTCACACACGTAATAAATATATACATATCAATAGTAGAACACCGACGTCGGGTACAGGGACGAAGAAACCGGTGGTTAGGGCTCGAAAGACAGTAGGCTAGTGCCTCCTCACTCGACCACACAAGATGTTGGTCGAGGCTATCAATCTATGAGCAGATTCGACTATTGGAAAACACATTCCACATGTCGACAATCTCGTGAGACTTACATATTTGATTGGTTTATCTTCAAAATGAATCCTATGTCAAATCTCTCGTCAAGTATTGGCTATGTATGTGTATGTAAGACAGTATCGCCACCTAGCATGCATAACTATTCGGAATTATGTCAAGAATGACACGCAGATGTTTTGTTCTTTTATAATAAACTAGCGGACCCGACAGACGTTGTCCTGCCTGAACTTAAAAAATATTATTCCTGGAATCCTATCCCAGCGCCATCTACCGGGTCCAATTATAAATCTATACCATTCTCGAATCCACCTGAAGACACACAAAAAAAAATCTTTAAAATCGGTCCAGCTGTTTAGGAGGAGTTCAGGAACATACACACGCACAATAAAGTAATTAAGACATACAAAGAAATATGACAAATCGTATTCTTAGCCGACTTAAAAAAAACTGATTTTCGTCATCTATGGATCGATGTCAAAGATACTTTTTTCGTTTGAAAGAGTCTCCCTTAATTTCTGAGAGTGTTTGTTAAGTTTTCTTCAAATTAAACAACATTGACGTTTAAAGTGTTGAATGTTATTGTTATTAACCGACTTAAAAAATGGAGGAGGTTCTAGTATCGGCTGTTTGTATCTTTTTTATAACTTATTCGATCAAGTGCAGCAAGTTTCTAGAACAACTAAAAATCTTACCACCTTATCTAAATAAAGTATCGGGCTTATTAAACTAAAGTTAATATAATTTAACGATCTGCAGTTCGGTAACTTACATTACAGTAAGTAATGTTTTAAATACCGGAACATGAAATAATAAACACTTAAAGAAAGTTAAACCGACTTCAAAAAGCACTCAGAAAGGGCACTGAAAAGTGAAAAATAATCTATTTCAAACTTAACTGAAAAGACTACAATAGATGTGATACTTTTAAAATAATAGGTAACTTTATAAAGGTACCGGTCTGTTTGTTTAGTAGGTACCTCACAGACAGGTTAGGTCCACCGCGGTGGCTCATATCTAAGTACTAGTAAGTTGATCGGTTGCTCTTTCATTATTAACAAAATATTCAGATATTTATATGCCTAAGTATTACTTATTGCGTTTCGAGCTTGGTACCGAAAAAAAAGTGTTTATAGAGGAATTTGATAAAAACATTACATAGAACAATGGACATGATTATAAAAACCGGTTTTGAAAGTATAAAACACAATGTAAGTAAGTTTCCAACTTCACTGAAAGAATGAAAGGAAATAAATTAGTTTTAGCACAACATGTTACACACATCATAGAGCCACGACAATTGGCATTAGTTTGGCAATAGTTACTTAATACGAGCTCACATTCGTCAAACATGGGCGCCATTAACACCCTTTAAAACAAGTTTAAACCTGAGCACTTACTCTCACAGCTTTAAACGTAATGAAGCACACTGTACTGTAGGTAAATTAGGTACTTTAATTAACAATATACTTTATTTATGACAGATCAACAATTATCTTAAATACAAACATATTAAAGCAGCAACATGTTATATATTAATTATATAACATGTTGCTGTTTTAATATGTTAGCATGCGGTGCGATCGCTTTATACTATATATACTTTATACCATGCACTTCGCACAGCGAATATATTGATCATCGGATCAGTTAACAAATTGCAAAATCTTATGTCAAATGCCATTCGAATGTTCAATTAAGTTTTCTTTGATCAACGTTTCATAAACGAAGCCCGCGAGGGTTCCTGGCCCAAAAAATTTAAAAAAGGTATTGCAACGCATGCCGGGTGCATCTAGTATATAAATAAAATATAGAAAAATATTGAATCTGTGTGCTTTATAAAAACATAAGTTTTCGTACATATAGGTGCAACATAAGTTATCATATTTATGTTTTATTTTATTTTTTCGAAGCATAATAAAAGTTATAATATTACGTAGATCATGCAAAGTACAAAGTTAAAAAATAAATTTATTTATGTTGTCTTACACAAAATGTGGGTAACAAGACCGTTCCTATGTTACCCAGAATTATTTGATATTTTACTTCTAAATTAATATTAGTAATTATTATTAATTATAATAATATATTACAAATTGAACACAGCACATTTTCAAGCACGCAGCTAAGAGACGGGAAATAAGCAGCTGTTTGGTAGCACAAATGAAGTTTTGTTGCCTGATAATTTATTTCTTAAGGACTATGAATAGTTTATTTTACATTGGGATACTTGCACTTGCTATTTTATCTACGACTATTACGTAAAAAAGGAAAGCGTTTTTTCAGGGTATGGTCCAATGTTACCCAAAATGACTATATGTATATGATTTTTTATTGAATTCTCATAGTTTAAATTTAGAGAAAGGAAGTATTTTATAAATAATATAATTTCATACAAATATTAAGTAAATGGTATAATTCAAAGCAGCAAGGAGTGGGGAAGAGCAGAGCGAGCGAGTGCAACTTGTGTGCTTGGTTTTGTTGTTTTGACTTTTTTGTATAAAAATAAATATGAGCAGTCAAACGTATGGCGGGGGTATGCACGTTTGCTACGGACGTGGTATCCGACGTCATCAACGTCACTGCCATAATTATGTACGGGCTGTAGCATACCAACCTTATTGGTATGGTAGCGCGTAGTGCTGGTTTGTGAGTGAGTAGCCAAGTCTAACATCGTTGACGTATTTGTAAATTATTGAAGTTGATAGGCGAAGGAATAAAACAAGAAAATTCTTCAAGTTGGTCTGCAATTCGGTGCGGTTTCTTCGGGACTTTGCTGAAGATTTAGAGTGAATTGTATGAATAGTTTAATAGCGTTCCCAATACAATATTATTTTCAGTTACCAATATTTTATTTAGATCAACCTCTGCACTTTCTCGAGTATACCCCCCCACCCCTGAGCCAAGGGGGCATATAAGTGAATACAGGCACAACAGGACATAGATCCATAATCTTGTATACGGCCAGTAGATGGCGTTGAAAGAAATTAAATCAAAGAAAACAATTACATTTTAGTGGCATTTGACTACATTAATGTACATCTATAGACTATACAGAAGAAAATGAAGTTGTGTTCAAATATTAATGTGTTAACTAGTAGCCTTTTAGGAATACATTATTATTCTTCTTAATTCACACATCCTTATAGTGTAAGTGTGGAACCATATTTTCATACTTACATGTATATTTTCATTAAATATAAAATATTTAAGTTTTTATATTTTACTGGAATTAAGTAGCTTCACTTATGTAATGTTAAGTTAACAATAGTGTCATATCAATTCGTTTATGAAACGTTGATCAAAGAAAACTTTACTAATCTATGATCAATTTAATTGAACATTGGAATAGCATTTGACATAAGATTTTGCTATTTGTTAACTGATCCGAGTAAGCCCCCGAGACACCAAGAGTGAACTTGTGCCCCATCCGATGAATTAGCCACGGGCCTCAGATGGTATAGTCACGCCACTGACTCCATATATGTATTTTATAACGTAATAAATTGTAAAAAAAAAAATAGGACTGCACGTCAGGAGTGAAAACATAACTTCACAATGTATTTGAATATACACATACACACACATCTGTATATACTAGAGATCGCGTGGTGGTCGAATTTCGACCATGGTTTATTTCATTGGCCAATATTACTTGACCTGTCATTGTATAGACTTTTGTACCATAACAGGTCAAAATATATACTGGACACTCATAGCTGTATGTACCCGTTTTTGCATTTTTTTTAACTTTGTAGCAAATATTGTAGTAAATATATTAGCATTCGTCACTTCTTCTCTTTATAAACTATAAGTGTGCGAAATTTCATACTCCCCTGTCCGCCCAATTTTCGTAAAAAGGGATCCAAAGTTTTCGCTTCACGTATTAATATATAGACATAATTAGGTTAAAAATAAAAAGTAGGTAATAACATATCTAAATGCCGCTCATAAATGTTTGAATTTCGAATGTTATATTTTTTAAAATAAAAGAAACTCGGCTCCGTCTTACGAATTTTCGATCAGGTCATGTGTCCTGACGCGAGTTTAACATTTTTTACCCATCCCAAAAAGTGCACAACTCCGCTAAAGAAGTTTTTACTTCAAAAATTTTGAAAGTTTTATATAGGTACTGTATTGGTTTTACTTCTTTTATAAATATTTTAATAGGGCTCCCATCAATCAATCTCTCTCAATCTCTATCTTATTCTCAGTCCAGTATAACCTTACACGTGCGTAAGCGTCATATTTTTATAAAATAATTACTATAATTGTAGGTATTTATTTAGGTATTTTTTATATTAATTTATTTACTAAACTTACAACTATTATTACAGGTTAAAAACCTAATGCAATAGCTAAGCAACTATACTAATTTCTGTATGCCATATTTTTTATTTATCACATACTTTGAATAGTGTTATCTCAGTCAACAATAAAATATGTCAGTCTCCTCTGCAATGAGACTTAACGTGCGAAGCGCTTGAGACAGAGACGCCTCATTGAGAAGATTGGTACGCCCTCTTGGCACCGCCAGCAGCCGGGCCGGCGTCGCCGCCACACGTACCTATCTGGCACACACAACCTTACCTATATATATCTACATTGTGTATCCTGCCTCGAATAATCATAAATAAATATTCTATTAGCGTGAACTCCCTTCTGATCCTCAACTCATTGTATCCAACCATGCCTAGAACAAACAGAGTTGGACACATGAGTGGGTAGAAAGGATACACTCCGTATAGGCGTAAGTATAAAAAGCTAATGAATTTGTTTTGTACACGCTCCAACATGAGACTATATTTAGTTTCATGTGGAGCCCAGGCTGACTGCGTTGCATTCTCATTGGCTCCTCACCAGTGCATTATATAAAGCAACAATTGCTTTAATATATGTATAATTTCGAGAAGTACGTAATAAGAAACCTAAATTTCTGAAAGCCTTCTTACAGCACTTGACAATATGATTACAAAACGTTAGCTCCGTGTTAAAAGTAACTCCTAAATCTCAGACTTCTGTGACCCTATCCATAGGTACCCATCAATACTATAACTGTAAGTGATTGGGTAATCGGCGCGTGAAAAAGTGATAGTCACGTATTTATTAAGATTAAATTGTAATTCATTATCATTACTCCATGCCACTACGCTATCAATGTCTCTCTGCAGACACCCCCAGTCATTCCCACTATTTATAGGTATAACTTGAGATCGTCCGCAAAGAGCAAGCAATTTGCGTTTTCAACGGCCTTCGGCAGGTCATTTATCACGATAATGAACTGAAGGGGTCCTAGGTTACTTCTCTGACTTACACCAGACCATGTAAAACATGGTGCCGACACATCTCCCGCATACTCCACATACTGCCTTCTATCCCTCATATAACTGGCAAAGAACCGGAGCAAGTGCGGGGTGCAACCGACGCCTGCCAACTTCTTGAGCAGTGTGTAATTGTCGACTAGGTCGAATGCTTTTTTGTAGTGGAAGTAAGCCGCATCTATCTGCCCTCCTCCGTCACCGTTGGTATCACGTGAGCCATGTGGCTCAGCAGGTTACTGGTGGTGTTCCTCTTTGGCCTAAACCCGTGTTGAGCCTCAGAGAGTTGCGCTTGCACCTGTGAGAAAACACTCTTATGGATCGCTGACTCCAGAACTTTTGCCGGCGATGACAGCACTACTACAGGCTTATAACCCTCGATTTTATCTCCTAGCGCCCCCTTTGGTACTGGCACGACACGAGTCGTTTTCCATCGGTCGGGAAACTCAGCTGCTTTGAGACACTGATTGTAGATGTGCAGCAATGGTTCAGCTAACACCAACCTACAATTCCTAAATATGTAAGGCGGGATACCGTCTGGCCCCGCGGACCCCTTCGGTTTAAGTTGTTGCAGCGCGCGCCTCACCTCACTCAGCTGCTATTCCTCCAGGTGAATACGCGCTGCTCCATTCTCCCCGCCCGCTTCTGCTATCACCGCGCTAACATTTAAGTCAGCTCTTCTTGGTAAATAAACAGAATGAAAATACTGAGCAAATTCTGAAGCGCATTGCTCTTTTGAAAGTGTCTCCCCGTTTTTTAATATCCTATTTGGAGTTCTATTACCTCTTTTTGATTTATTAAAACTCCAAAAAGTTTTAGGGTCCTTTAACAATTGGTGTTGCACTCGATCACTATACTGTTGTTGTGCGTGATGAATCATCTTTTTTACATTAGCCCTACACCGAGCGAACGCCTCGTAATCAGTTCTTGCCTTACTTTTTTTATAACGCTTATGCAGAGTGGCCTTGTGTCGTATGTTGCGAATTATTTCAACTGTGTAAAACTCGGGGTAATTGTACTTCGAGCTTACACGACTTCGCTGTTTTCTTGGAATACAGTCATCTATTATTGCGTTAATACTTTCATAAAAATAATCTAAACTAGCTTCTAAATCTAAATTATAAATATTAGTCCAATCTACATCCGCTATTGATGAGTACAAAGTTAAAAAGTCTGCTTTGTTAAAATTCCAACGTTGAGACGGTGGCTCTTCTAATCCCATGTTCTCCTCCGACGCGGGTGATTTAGTCCCCTCATACGATCGTAGCTCAACCAACACCTCTAGAGGCCGATGGTGAGAGCATCTACACGTATCAGTGGTTCCTCCGCCTCGCGCACCCTCGCACTACCGCCCCTCGCGAATGACACTAACACCAAATCCAAACAACGATTACCTACTTCAACCGAACATGAATATAAATTAAAGTCACCTATAAGTAGGGCTGCCATCCGTCCGGGTTTCCCCGGATTTGTCCTAGTTTAGAGGGCGTCCGGGGAGCATCCGGGCGGGGTTTTCAAAAAGTGTCCGGGTAAAACCCGGACACTCTGTGCCAGGGGCATCTTATAATTATTAGATGGACAAGCTGTTTAATTTAATAAAAAAATGAAGGTGTCCGGGAAAGAATCTCGATTTCACACATGTGTCCGGGATTTTTGAAGAGATTGTCTGCCGTCGGCAATTTAAGTGTTGGCATCCCTATAGGTACTGGTACCAATACATCACAGTATCAATGACATAAATGTTCAATGATCTTAAATAATACCATATACTCTCTTTCACAACTACTAGGCGGGATGTATACAACACGTAACAAAAATAAATGTCAATTCTGTAGGTAAACAGTAGCACTAACTAGCTCGAATACATGATCGTCGATATTGACGTCACTCGGGCCGGATACTCGCCGCAGCTCGAAGCGCAGTGTGGCCACGAGACATGCGCTTTCCTGTTTTCGGCCATCTGAGCGGTCACAGCGTATTAATGTGTATCCGGGTGGAATGATTTCTGCGTCCTGAATTGACTCGTTGCAGCCTGTTTCGGTAATGGCCAGTAAATCTGCACCCGAAGACTCCACTCCTGCATAAAATTCCTCCAATTTTGTCCGTAGTCCGCACACGTTTTGGTAATAAACTTGAGGTTTCTTAGGAGACTTCTTAGGTTTTGACGGGTTTATTGAGTGTTCCACGAAATCTATTTATAATGTATTGTACTTCAGATAGAACTGTATTGACTAGATATAGTTACTTTTTTTCTCCTTCGATACATCGCTAATAAAAAATAGGCAAAATATTTATTAACGCAGAAAAGACTAATGTAAATGACATTTACAATTGACGATGGACACATTTATATATTATTTAATGTACAAGCACGATGTAGCTAATTAATCCTTATCCATTACTTTCACTATTTTGAATAATAAACATGAAATTTGTCGGAAAAGCTATAATACGCTCTTTCGTTTCTGTCGGACACTTTTTCTGTTCAATATAAAATGTATTTTCTTACATATGCTGTAAGTGGCGGACAAGAGGTAATAAATAAAATAACTACCCAAAAATCGGCATATTCACCGCGTCGGACTCGGTACAAGATGCATAATTTTTGTCGGACACTTGTACCTGACGACTTACAATATACAAACGAGACAATCCACCAAGTATTAGCTTGTAGGTAATAGAAACGCTAGTCGGACACTGGAATTTTGGCGGCCATTTTGTCCGACAAGCATTATTTCTTCAATTTACCGTTATTATCTTGTAATTACAGTCCGGCCGCTCAAAGAATGCGTTTCTGACAGATCGTGATCGACTGGGCGATGTAACTTTGAACTGGCGTACAATTTACGGCAAAATTTTAAATATCTTTTATTTACCTTATTAACGAGTGATAACATTGAAATTTGAATAATTATGCCAACTTACAATAAATGTATTAATTTTGGGCTAAAATTATTACAATTAGGTACTTAATTAACAAACATAAAAACAATAGCTTTTAAAAGTCAAACCACGTCAAACGGCGCTGTTTCAAGGTTATGTCAACTGTTTGTTTTTGTAGTGATGTGACAAAATAACGAGGCAATTGTAATCGAATATTTTTGTAATCTTAATATAATCTGTCGGTACAATATAAAATAAAACGTTATAATTTCATAATATATAATGTACTTAGTATTTAATAAAGTTAATAATATAATAAAGGTACGCCCAAACAAAACTTAAGAAAATTTGTGTCATAATATCAGTCAGACGAATTAAAAAAAACATTGAAAATAAAATTACTTAGTACTTTATATTTCTGGTAAAAAATGGCAACTCAAAATAGCGTTGTGGGAACCGCCATTTTGTGACGTTTACAAACAGTCGTCTCTTGTCGTCTCGCACGCATAGACTATGTTCTACAGTGTTACTCGTTGTGTATTTTCTCATGACTGTTATTGTTGTTATTTTGACTGTTCTTCTTGATATACTGACCTCTGTGCTAATCTGGAATTTTGGTGCATAATAACAATGCCAAAACGCGGTCAAACATTGAAAAGTGAAACTCGTGAACTAATTATCAAGCTACAATATTACTTTGAGCGTGAAAGTCAAAATGGCGGAACTTTAATTCCTGTCGACCAGGTCCCAGAACGCATCTATCAGGCACTTGGAGTGAGCAAACGGACGATAACAAATATTATTATTAGATTATTATTACAGGAATGAGTACCGTAATAGGTTAATGCTTCTAGCATCTTTGAAAGCAGCTGATTTATTTAGGGGAGGCAAAACTGCTTTATCTAAAATTTTGAAAGATATTGGATTTCAATATAAAAAAACGGACAAAAGAAAAATTATTTTAGAAAGAAATGACATGATTTTAAAAATAATTACTTTTTTAAGAGAAGGGACAAAAATCGATGATTGGAACAATGTCGTTTTCATCGACGAGACATGGCTGAAACGCCAATCACACGGTTTCTCGTTCTTGGACAGATGACACTCAAGCGTCAACGTCGAAAGTGCCAATGGGTAAAGGAACACGTCTTATAATATGCCACGCTGGTTGTGCGAAGTATGGTTTCGTGGAAAACGGTTTATTGGCATTTGAGTCAAAAACCACTACTGACTACCACGAAGAAATGAATGAGGCTTCATTTAAGGAGTGGATCCAGGATGTGTTGCTACCTGGCCTGCCAGAGCCTTCAGTTATATTAATGGATAACGCCCCTTATCATTCGGTGCAAAAAAATAAAGCACCTACCCAAGCTAATAGAAAAGAGGAATTGGTGGCTTGGCTGCAAAAAAGTGTCATTGACGCAAATATGTCAATGCTAAAAGCAGAGCTGATGAAATTAGTCAATGACCATAAGCCGACAAATGTTCGAAATGAAATAGATGAGTTGGCTCTGGAGTACGGTCATCGTGTTCTCCTAATTCCAATCAGCCTCAGAATGCCAGTACAATGCCATTGAGCTAATTTGGGTTCAAATTAAAGGTTATGCAGCCCGTCATAATACTTCTCCACCGTATGGCATAAAAAAGATGAAGATGCTTTTAAAAGAAGCATGCGAAAAAGTCACAAGAGATGACGGGATGAAAGGTGGTTGAAAAAAACTAAAAAGATTATATTTAATGACTTTGACCGCGATATCCTTATAGATACTATGATTGACAATAATATGATAATACACGTTAGTGAAGATGACAGCGACTCCTTGAGCGACAAATAATAATCAAATTGATTCGCTTGAGCGAATTGGAAAATTAAATTGTTTAACATAGTCTTCTCTGTTTATTAGGCTTAAAACTATGTATTTCATAATATACATTTTCCAATAAATAAAGCATTTTTTTCCCTTCGTTACATTCAGAAATTACGATTCAATTCAATTAATTGATTCATTAAAAAAATATTTACATTGTGAATATTTATTGAATATTTTGAAATATAATTCCTATAAAAAATAACAACATATAAATTAAATTGAAAAAATATGCATAATGAATGCAATAAATAACGTTACCAAATATTATTAATGTTATTTATTGTACATCACTAGTCATGACGAATTGACAGGTGTCAGAAACGCAGTCTTTGAGCGGCCGGACTTTTAGAATGAAAATTTATTGGTAGGTAATAAAAAACATATTATCGTTAAATTGACATGTTTGCAGGGCGGGGGAGTAAAAATGCTGCCTATTTCAGACTTGCCACGTGAAAAACTTGTTTGACTCAGTAATAAGAATAGGTCGGCTAAGTTTTAGCTTGTAGGTAATAATTAAAAAAAATGTTCCAGGGTCCGCGGACTATCTATGCGCCTATGTCCATAAAGAAAAATGACTAGGTATAAAAATGTCTAAATCCTGTTGAACAATGGTACTAAAATAAAAATAAAAACTGTCAATCGTAGGACCGCACATCAGAAGTGAAAACATAATATATGTACCGTGACATTTTAGTAGATTTTGAAACGAAGCGAGATAACTTATATAATGATTAGTACTACCAATAAACATAACTAAATTAATTGTACTTGTTACAATAAAAAAGTTAGAATTGGAATAGTATTTTATCACTCGTTCTAGTTTAACCGTAGTAGGGTTCAAACCATTCATTCAAAAGCCATCCGCGAAAGAAGTATTAGAAAGGGCAACCGGATAGCGTGTGGTAATCTGGGTCTTGAAGTAATACTGAACCTCAGGGGCGCACAACAACCCTAAAAAAGTAGGGGGTGTGTGATGTATGGTATAGTAGTTTGTGTGATGTATGTACAGTGTAGCATAGGTTATTTTTAATAAATTAACGAGCGCGTCTCGCCGTTAAACAATTGCGTTTGGCGAGTATAAAGTATAAATCGTAGATCTAAGTTACTATTGTGAGTTAAATAAAAAAAAATGTTTTTTATGAAGACTAAAAGAGGTCATCAAAACATTTTATTGACGTATTTCAAATTTCAAAGTATTTTAAGGCTTACTAAATAATTTGGTACTACGAGATAAACATTCTTTTTACGGCGAACACATTTTAACTACAATTTATTTTGATTCACATTTTAGGGGTTTACACAGGTTTTTAGGGGGTGTCCGGACACCCTGGACACCGCCCGTGCGCCCCTGCTGAACCTTCACCGTACCGTCCGAAAATGGAAACGGGGGGCGGGGGGGGAAGGGTAATGATTGTTTTTTACCACGCGGTCGTCGGTCGTCGTTCAAAGTGGCCACACTATATTGAGCTGGCTTTAGCATTCAAAACTATCACGGACTTTTCTGACTTCTTAAGATACAGGAACAGGAACAAACCTAGTTTAGGAGTCGGAGATCCTAACTATATTGCACCTAGTTTAAGCTATATTATAAGTAATATTAAGTGGTTTATTTAGTTATTATTGTTATGTTTTCTAGGGGCTTACAGCATCGATAAACAATTTATTAGTATAAATGTAGGGGGAATAAATAAAGAATCGATTTGATTGGTCACTTCTTGAAGGCGTAATGTCTGCACCGGACAATACGCCTTAAATATAAAACATGCAGCCTGTTGTACATTGTTATGTAGTTGGAAGAATTGTTAAAGACTAGCGTAACCTTTAAATAACTTTTTAGTCAAAGGTACCGTTACTTAAAACCTAAAGTGCTTTTGTTTGTTGTTCATGTGACATAATGCACCAATTAATATGTATTATGAGTGTGTATGTACGCAGGTGTACGTGACATCAGAGTCCAAGTTCGGTACATTGGCGGAGCTGGTGCACCACCACTCGGTGGTGGGGGACGGTTTGATCACGCAGCTGCTGTACCCGGCGCCGAAGCGCAACAAGCCAACGGTATTCCCGCTGGCGCCGCCCGACCACTGGGAGATCGACCGCACCGACATTGTCATGAAGCACAAGTTGGGCGGCGGACAGTACGGTGACGTGTACGAGGCCGCCTGGAAGAGAGGCAATATTACTGTACGTATATTATGGGGACTATAACATCTAAATTTGTATTTTTATATGAGAAACTAATACCTGCATAGACTGCCCGGATGGCGCAATGGTTAATGTGGTTGTCTCGCAACATCGCAAGTGTCGGGGTTTCTTTTTACATGAGGAATTAATACCTGCATTGACTGCACGGATGGCGCAATGGTTAATGTGGTTGTCTCGCAACATCGCAAGTGTCGGGGTTTCTTTTTACATGAAGAATTAATACCTGCATAGACTGCACGGATGGCGCAATGGTTAATGTGGTTGTCTCACCACATCGCAAGTGTCGGGGTTTCTTTTTACATGAGGAACTTCGCAATGGTTAGTGTGGTTGTCTCGCCATATCGCAAGTGTCGGGGTTTCTTTTTACATGAGGAAGTAATACCTGCATAGACTGCACGGATGGCGCAATGGTTAATGTGGTTGTCTCGCCACATCGCAAGTGTCGGGGTTTTTTTTTACATGAGGAAGTAATACCTGCATAGACTGCACGGATGGCGCAATGGTTAATGTGGTTGTCTCGCCACATCGCAAGTGTCGTGGTTTATTTTTACATAAAGTAAGTGGTGTAAGTGGGTAATACCAGTGGTCATAAAATGGGGTAATAACCCTGAATCTAAGGCTGCTTGGAATTGAAATGCCAAACGAGCATGTGAGCTTCGGAACCACTTATGCCAAAAATTGTGCAGTCCGTCTGGTCCAGCTGATTTCCAACGGACTGCACAACTTACGTCCTCAGTGGCTATGGCAATACGTTCCATTTTTGTATACTCTCACATGACCTTAACATCTCGCATCCAATCACCTTCTGTATGAATGACGACACCTACCAGATGTTACGCCAAAATGTATTTGTTACACCTTCATCTGGTAAGTGCCCATCACTAACACATGGATCCCATGTTCCCATTTTCGGTAAACCTACCTCTCATTTCTTTGGAACATACGATTCTGATTATACCTATCATCCTATTTGCCCACGCTTAAACTTTTTGCTTTAGAAAGTCTATGTGCTCTGTGACACATGATATGTATTGTTGAGGACTAATGTCAGTCCCCAAAAATGCCTGTTTCACAAAGCGCATCACCTTTGGCCGCGTATTGCCCAATCGAAAGCTAATTAGCTTACTGATGAGTGTCCTAGCCTCAGCAATACGACGCTCAATTCTACACTGTTAGGCGGCACAGTAGACCTGGGTCGAGTAGTAGTGGTATTTACAAAAAAATGAACTCCCGCTACTCGACATACTGCGACAGTTGCACAGTAGAGAATGTGTGAATCACTAAGATCTTCGCTATTGTCTAATAGCGAATCCAGAGCATACACCAGCGCTATATTTCTTTTATGCACAGGCAAACGGGATAAACGTGGTCTAATTTGGTAATTTAAAAACCTGTATTCCAGAATTGCATCCTCCAAAGCGCTCTTTAGTCTCTCATTGTTTTGGGTACTCACAGATATAGCCTCACTCTCCACAACTTCATCAAGAGGTAGTAACTGTGGCATCTCGTTAGCCACGAGCAGAGTAGAGCTGTGCGACGAGTTCGGGGTTATCCGTTGTGCATTTCTGTTTCTGACTTGATATCTTGTTAGCATTCTATTGTGTTCCATAGTATAGTGTTGTATGACATCCTGTCATTATCTTCGAATTTTTTTTGTTTATGTGGTTTTACTTATATTTCTTAGTATATTTGTTTCCAGAATATATACTTTATGTATTTATTTCTGATTTTGATAATTTATTTCAAACTTTCAAAATATATAATATGACGCGAATATATCAAAATGTGACGCCAACAAGTAAGTGTTGCCAAGTTTTATTTATTATTATTTCTTTTCAGTAGCTGAGATCTAACTGACTTGATATGTGTATAGTTGGTTAATACTTTATGAATTTGATTGTGTACAGGTGGCCGTGAAAACCCTGAAAGACGATACAATGGCGCTAAAAGACTTCCTCGAGGAGGCAGCCATCATGAAGGAGATGCGTCACCCGAACCTGGTGCAGCTGCTGGGCGTGTGCACGCGCGAGCCGCCCTTCTACATAATCACAGAGTTCATGTCGCGCGGCAACCTGCTCGACTACCTGCGCAACGGGCGCGGCGACTGCGTGCCCGGCGCCGTCGTGCTCATGTACATGGCCACGCAGATCGCCTCCGGCATGAGCTACCTGGAAAGCCGCTCCTTCATACACAGGTACACCCGCCTCCAACTTAATACTATAAATGTAAAAGTGAGTTTGTTTGTTTATTTGTTTCATACCCTAACTACTCAACTATCATGACATTTTGTTTACACGTTGTCAAGGTTACCTTTCGTCCGAAACGTGACGCGAGCTCTGTCATGCAGTAGCGTACGTCTCGTTACAGTACTACTGTATACCTGTTAGTTCACGCGCCAGGCCCGTCTCACTCCCGACACTATCACCGATCCTATCTTATGTTATAAATGGGAATGTGTCAACTACTCAATCCATCATCATGACATTTTGCCTTGGCGTTGACACAGTTGTCGTTGGTACAGAAATGGACATGGGGTAGCTTTTATACAAATAAAAAGTACCGTTTGCAGAAGCACCAGTTAGCAATAACCATAAATTTCAAATTTAAAATACCCCCAACTCGAAACTCCCTTCAACGATTAGAAAAGAGCTGATGATCTTCGAACAGCTGAACAGATTTTCTTGAATTATATGTAAGAACACTCTCGATCAAATCACCTTTCCAATAAAAACAAAGTTGGTGCATTCGTTTCGAAGCTACGATGCCACAGACAGACACACAGACACGTCAAAGTTATAATACCCCTCTTTTTGCGTGGGGGGTTAAAAATAAGTCGAATCAAACATTGAAGCGCGACACTTTGATGCTTAAAGTAATGTTTGTTATGTTTTTTTGGTGTGCACATGAAGCACTCGCAATACTTGGTTATACACGCCCGTTTGTGGACTGTGCTGTTAACGGAGCGCAATGATACCTAGATACTTGCACAGTTCATTGTTTCCCTGTGCAAACGTATAAATTACTTGAATGAAGTTGATTTTATTGTAGCCGCAAGTTTACATAATAGAAACCGTGTGTTGTTGTAATCTTTATATTATATATCATGTTATACAATGTAAGCATAATAAAGCAGATATATACAAACATTTATCCGTACCATAGATTTTCATTTCGTCACCACCAACTGTATGAATGGGAAAATCATAGTCAAAGCACCGAGGTAATGACAATGACTATAATAAAACTTAGTACATTGTCGTATACTATCTGTATTAAACAAAATTAAAAGTGTCGTTTTATTATATCTAACTTGACGAGTCCCGTTTGACTTACTTACGATGCTTCAAATTATTGCGAGTAATATTTATGGCTGTTTTTTTTGCTTTTACAAGAGCGAAATCTTACAAAACCTTAGTCAGAGCTCGCAACGGATCACGCGGTTTAAAGAAATTGCAAGAATTAAAATCCACATCAAATCATGATATTATTTACTTATTCTTACACATATGTATATCTAGGGTGACAGGCAAACGCACAAAATGTTTTTATGACAATATGTGTATTCTTTCTATGTCTTAGAAACACAATAAAATAGAAGTGAACACTAGGGAATGCACAAGTTTAATGTGTACCAGCCGCCGCGATCAGCGTCCCGGGAGAGGCAGCGCACAAGTAGATTATTATGTTGTCGCCTTACATACATTATTTAGTTGAAAGGTGGACCATGAGAGCCGCTACAATTTAACGCACCATGTTTGCACTCTACATACAATAAGTATTTACAAATAGGTGTGAGATTTTATAGCGCTAGTGATACCTAGGAATTTGTTATTATTATGCATATACGTACAGTATAGCTAACGTCTGCGGTGCCGCCTACAACAAGGTTGTCGGTTTTAAGATGCCTACATTATCCCCAGTGTGTGAATGATCTCACTAAAACAATAATTTCGTTTACGGTGACTCCCGACTGATTGGATAAAAGCATTGCTCCACTCTTGCCTTAGATACTCAATATTCCTGATGGAATGTAGGTCCCAAACTATTTGCTTAACTTAATTTATGGTTTTTATGGTACTGGTGTTATCGAAACAATACTTGTACATTTATGCTATACTTAGATTAGGATTTAAGTGACATACCCAACGTGTTGTAGTGGGACGTGGGCCTCGGCAAGCAGCGGCCCACGAGAGTCGTGCTCGCGAGATGGACTGTCTCATTGGATTGCAGCGTGTCATGAAATAAGAATCATCTCATAAATGGTTAAACAAGTTATCATTGACCATTTTTATAGATTTTTTCAAGAAATATCATTTGAAGATTAAAATAGGATGGCCAGTATAACATATATTTATACAATATGTTCACAAACCGATGTGTTTTATGTAATATATATAATTATATATTTTTGAATGTATTGAATAGCTAACAAGCGAGTATAATAATCGTATTAGTTGGTTCAATGTGTGTGTGTGACATGTAATTGTTGTTTGTCAGGGACCTGGCGGCGCGCAACTGCCTGGTGGGCGAGAACCACCTGGTGAAAGTGGCGGACTTCGGGCTGGCGCGGCTGATGCGCGACGACACGTATACGGCGCACGCCGGCGCCAAGTTCCCCATCAAGTGGACCGCGCCCGAGGGGCTCGCGTACAACACCTTCAGCACCAAGTCGGACGTGTGGGCCTTCGGCATCCTGTTGTGGGAGATCGCCACGTACGGCATGTCGCCCTACCCCGGCGTCGACCTCGCCGACGTCTACCACATGCTAGAGAAGGTGCGCTTGTTTACACACGACACCCACTCTTTTGTAAACAGATAATCAAAGACCAACCATACTTTTAAATATTTATTATAATATAATTGAAATATAAAAAAAAAGTATTCCGGGAAGCGGAGCGCTCCCTAACAACTGTAGTTAGTTCAACAAAGTGTGTTAGTTTGTAAACAACCAAGTACTATACCTAACTTTTTTGCATTTCTTAGAATTGAGAGTGGTTCGGTAGTTTAATAAACACGTTGCGTAACTCGCTCCCATTGTAGCGGCGCGCGCAGGTGCCACTCGGTCGGCCGGCGTCGGTACTAGCAATGCGAGGCGTCGGTGCACAGGTGCTTCTTGCACAGCGTGCACTGCGGCCGGCTCACGGCTATCCGCGAGAAGATCTCCGACGCTGACAGCTCTTTGCTCAGCTTGCTGCACATAGAGTACGAGACCGTCTTCTTAGAGAAGTCCTTCGCGGGCACGCACGTTCGTGCTCGCACCGGCCCGATTTCCTGCCCGGTCTCCACTGTAACATACACGCTAAAGCGTTGAGTACGGGCTGCGCCACCGAGCGGCGTGTGTGAAACGGCCGGAAACGGTTGCGTCACTAGCGAATGCTCTAAACTATTAGTGGGTATTGATGTCGCTCACCTAGCTTGGCCGACTCGGACGTGATCACGATGCACAGGAACGCCATGCCGGGGATGTAGCAATCGATGTTGGGCACCTATACATTACATGAGATACATGAGATACGTAGCAACAGTAAAGAGTACTCGAGGCAGTAGGGCGCGGTACTCACCGTGATGTTGGCGTAGTCAGGGTGGTCAGGGTCCCAGCAGCCAGGGTGATCGAATGATAAGCAGTTGTAGCACTGGATGCCTTTTGTAGTCGGAGACACAAATTTTTTGGGCTTCATCTTCTTGTGTTTACCTGCAACAGATACCGGTTGATCGTTATGGTTGTCGGTGGGCTGGGGAAGTGTCTGATGGCAGTGGATGAGTGGGTGTGTCGTTACCGAACACGGCGACGGTTATCAGCAGGAAGTAGACGACGGAGTTCTTGATCTTGATCATGTTGTAGTGCGGTGTGCGGTGCGACTGCTGGCTGCGAGCGCGCGCACCGCGTTTATACCCGCCGCAAAAACAATGACGCGCGTGTTTTGGTTGCGAGCGCGCGCCGATAGCGGCTACAGGGTGTTCGGCGCTATTGTGAGCTAACCGCGCGGTGCCAGCCGGCCGCCCCCGCCACTGTTAAATAATCAAAACGAACGCTAGTTGGCTACTAACTACGTACCGCGACTAAACACTTATTTCTTTTCTAAACCGCGGGCGTGCAGCTGGAGCCGAGGCCAATGTTTACTAAACACCGGCGCCGCGGTGCAAAGTTTACCGGTACAAGTCGCACTATTATTTCCTCTAGTGCAGCGCTAGGTTCAACACGTCCTCAAGGGTGACGTCCCTGTCCACTATGTCCACCTTGTTATTGCTTCGCGACATATTGTAAGAATACACCCTCGTCTTGACACATCCCTCTTCTTATCTGACAAAGTAATGCCGCGTTAGAATAATTAAACACCAAAAGTAAAGTAGTAAGTTTGGCATCACGCTGTATGTGGGGCGATACAGTGCGTCTGATGAGAGTATTGTTTGTATATTGTTGTGTATATTGTTGTGTATATTTACTTGTACATTAGTTGTTTACGTGTGACATTAAGGTGCGAGGTATGCGTTAGTCACTCGCCCGTTCATACCGACTCCAATCTCGATGAGCGGTTCGTGCCGGCGACTCGTAGTGGCGCGCCCAGGGCCCCAACATGCTGGGGGGAAGCACGTGGAGGCCCCCTGGCTGGGTGAGTTGTTGAACCGCGGGACTCGCCTCTTCCACATGTTACCAGACCAATGTAAACATTCTGGCCGGGTACGCTACTGTATTCCTCGTAAGATATTACTCACGTACAGTACTTCCGTAAATATAACTAGGACGTTCTCTGTAAATTACACTTCAGCGTGTTGATATTACATTCTTTATAACATCGTACTAGTTTTTTCTTTAGAATGAAGAAGTGTGTAGAAGTGATACCAACATGATTGATCACACAAAACTGAATAAGTGTCAATAAATACCAGAACGATACTTTATTAGGTTCCTACATTTTTGAAGAGGACATTCTATGTAAAAAAGTAGTCGTTTATCGTCTTTAACTGAAGACGGAAAATGTACTGGAGTATCCAACACACAAACTTGCTAACATGTAGAAACAGACTTGAGACTGTGAGCCTTCACACGCGCAGAACCTCCGCACCGTCGTACTTGGGATATTGCGCATACATAACTTTAACATCCGCAGATGCAAAGATGCTGATGTGAATTTTTTGAAGTGCTCATCCGCGGTTGTCAATAAAAAAAAACCCCTCGTGTATTGACATATGAAGTACATGAGTACATGACAAATGAAAGAGACGACAGTTTGTAATATTTTGAACACGCTTTTATTAGCTTGGTGTACGCTTTTATTGTATGTATGTACCGGAATCTTTAAACATGATTTTCACCCCCTTCAAAACGGATTAACTTGAAACTTTGCACACTTATCAAGGACCGATGACAATGTAATAATTTAAATAGTTTGTTCCATTATCGTGAGCAGGATCTTCAGGATTAGCATTTTTTTATACCCACAGAGTAGTGTCTTGCGCCAAGTACGCGTTTAAAATAAATATTCCGGAGCCTTACAAAACGGTGACAAAATCCAAGGAAGGCAGCAGGCGCGGAAATTACCCACATTTTGAAACTATAATTTATTTTATTTGTAAATCATAGGTACACATACATGTTTTTTTTAATACTGCGTCAGTGGCAAACAAGCATACGCCCTGCCTGATGGTAAGCGGTTACACTTGCACTTCCGGAGGACTCGCATGCACGTTGCTGACCCTTTAAAAACCTATACACTCCTTACCTAAAGACCCACATACTGTAGTCCCTCGGGAAAACCTCGGCAGGAGCTCATCCCACAGCCGGAGCGTTCGCGGGAGGAAATTCTTCTGCAACTGTCCCGTTCGCGACAATTTAGGTTCTAATGATGATACATTAGGAATTAGTGCATGATATTTGTCAAAAACATCATTGTAGGCGCTAACCGTTTCTAAAAGGGTCGTCAATGGACCCCGCGCCACTAAATAATAGTTTAGCAGCGAAGGCGATATATAGAGAGGAGAAGCTCTGCACTCGACTGCCACGCCATTCTTCGCACTACCAGCGCAGCGCTCCTCGGCAATCCAAGCCTACTTCCTGAAGTTGTTGCTTCAAACAAACAAATAAACCTCATCTTAGCAATGTTAGTTAACATTACACGATACTAAGCATTGTAGTGTGTACTGATTTGAGTCCAAGTTAGTGGCAATGTCGCTGTGTATTCGTGTACTAGTGAGTTGTGAAACAAGCACCTGGCCCGCCCGTGCTGGTTCGAGCACAAATCATACACCTATCACACTTGTGTACTACAGCAGAAATGTTAAAACGTAACTGCTAATGTAATATGGAAGTTAGTACGCGTTGTTATTAAATATTGTACAGTTTAACTATGCGATATTTAATAATAACTCGTACTAACGAACGTAATGACGATATTAACATATTATGTGCGTATGGTTGTCTAAACCGAACGTTAGTGTGCAGTGTTTTTATTTGAAAGATGATATGATCAAAAGTTACTTTAGTTATAATTGAAGAAAATCTGTTCAGCCGTTCGAAGATCATCAGCTCTTTTCTAATCGTTGGAGGGATTTTAAATGTTTAACTTATTACTATTTGTACCTGGCAAGAACAACATGGATTTATTTATTATTCTAAACACGTAAGACTAGGAAAATATCTTGATATAATCTCTAAGTATTCGACAATTCTCAAATTTTCTATTTAGGGTCTATGTCCGAAAGTTAGCGTTCGAATAGCTTACTAGTTACGATTGTACACCTGTCGCTGTTAACGTTGCATTAACTAAAAACCAAAAAGGAATACAGGTTGCAATTGTATATTTTATGGTAACGGACGCTACTGCTCTTTCTCTTCATCTGCTCAATGCTGCTGTCTATTCGTGGCACGAACGTGATATGTACTGGTCTATTGATAATATCGTGCAATTTGTTGCGAATGAAATAATAGTAAAAAGTGCACAAAGCGCTCCAACTTATTCTGTGCTTTGTGTACATTAACAGGGAGCTACAGGTATGCAAGAATCAATGACAGATTGATGAGATGCCCGCGGTATGTGTGAGCTCATGGTGCTTGGTAGTACGCTGTCACGAGATACTAGCACAATGTTTATTATTGTTTGTTTAATATATACGCGTTCAATAATGTGGACACATACCTGTAGTTGCGTGAATGGCAAAACCGTGAATCATTATGACTACCTTATAAATTAGTTTGATAAAATGTTATAAAACTAAAATATTCGTTGCAAATTACAGTTTATACCGTCGTTTAGATCGGCACAATAAACAATAAGCACGAAGGCTTCGATTTAAACGTACTCCGAAGTGTTGCACTGTTTATATATTACAGTTGACAATTACTAGAGAAATGTGTATTAAACAAGTTATGTGAACCGAGTTTCCCCGTAGTAAGTGTGCCCCATGTGACGTTCCTTTCAAAACATTATCTTCGCCGGATGAAGAATATAATATTTCCTTAGACTTCTCTTCAATTGGATACAAGCAGTAAACAATGTCCCTTCGCGCGATGTTTATCGCATTGAAATTGGACATTTGTTTGTTTAACTGTTTAAGTAAATACGAGTACATATTTTTGTTTACTTTCTTACAATTGTTTGTTGGAATATACCGCACTTATGATAACTTATGAAATGTAGTTTTATTCATCCATTTCACAAAGTTACAACACGATACGAGTGCGCACAAATGCTTAATAGATATAAACAGGTCCTCAAGCTAAATAACTGTTACCGCGATTGGGAATCATTTATTCCGCCCTTGGTCACGATCAAATAAATAGAGTTCTCTAAAATAGTCCCGGTCACTATAAAATGTTGTTAGTATTTTAACAAATTAAGTAACTAGGTGACCCGCACAACTTCGTCCGCGTTTGTATATTTCCCCGTTTTTGCATCATTTTTCATTAATGCTAAGCTCTATTGGTTGTAGCGTGATGTTATATAGCCTTCCTCGATAAATGGGTTATCCAACACTAAAATAAATAATTTTTCAATTCGAACCAGTAGTTTCTGAGATTAGCGCGTTCAACCAAACAAACAAAGAAACTTCAGCTTTATAATATTAGTATAGATTAGATGTCACAACTTCTTGCGGAAGAAGTGCGTTGCGACTTGCGAGACTTGTGTTTTTTATATGTTAATAGCTGTTGCCCGACTTCATTCGCGTACACATTTTGGTGTTATCTATCCCACGGGAACAGTACGTTTTCATTAAAAAGTAGCTTATGTTATATTCCAGACTATAATCTATCTCTGTACCAAATTTCCTCCAGATCCGTTGAATTGTCTTTGGGTGAAAGAGTAACAAACATCCATACATCCTCAGAAACTTTCGCCTGGATAATATGAGTAAGATGTTTTGGACGGGACTGTTAATATTGGCCGTCCAAATTTTAGACTCTTACTTTTTGATAGAGGAGACAGTGTAGGAACGCATTTTATTAAACGCGAAGATCAAAACAATTACTTGAACAAAAGTAGAATGGTGCAGACAGACTAGGGAATGCAATCCGGCCGGATTGATTAAATCAGGATGATTTTTACTTTTCGGCTCAAAATGAACTGTTAGTGAGTTAATCGAGCGTAATTGTACTTATTATGGGTAGTTTATTAAAAAAACATATTAAAATCAACTTTATTTCCAATGCTAAGATCAGAAAACGAGTAAGCGGAGTCTATTCCAACGTGTGCGGGTAATCTAATATCAGGCTTAGTTCTTCTCCTATATCTTACCTTACGTATTTAGTAGGTAATTATTTATGATCGAAAGTTTCTATAAGCTGAAAGTGTGTCTCGATAAAGCTTTAATAGATATAGGATCTGAAATTAAATTTAGTGACCTTGAATGGTCGACATTAAAAGACTTGATTTACAGTTTGCAGCCATTTAAATTGGCTGTAGAGGCCCTATGCAGAAGAGAAGTTGCTCACTCATGACATGGTGCTAAGTAATGAATTATATGAACCATTATGTATGAGGATTAAAGAACGCCGCACTGTAGTATCAGGAATATTAATATATTTACAGAATCCAAAGAAATATCATGAAAATATAAACCTATCTGATGATACATTTACTATGTCACAGAAAAAAGTCATACGATTAGAAATGAAAAAAAATCTTAGAGAGGGTTATTCAAGATGATAAGTCTAAAGAAAACGCGGAAGAAATAGTAGAGAAGAACGTAGATTCACCATAACTAAAGAAAGATTTGACATTGCCGGAAGAATTACAATTACAAATCCAGCAAGAAACCACGTGTTATATACTAAAAACACATACTAAAAATGAGAAAGATTTTGATAAAGGATTAAAAAGGAAATGACTGCGTTCGAAAGTGAAGAGAAGTTCGAGGAAATACTTATCTACTATTCATGATTATTTGCGGATTTATTGTCGCGAACAAGGCGAATAATATTGAATTCATCAGGTGTTGCGGGGTGGGGAGGGGGCTGCGCGGGGTAGTGGCGCTGCGGCGGAGTGACTTGGAGTCTAACGTCACGCACGCATACACACACATCATCTAATTTTGCAATAGCGCTATTATTTTGTCATAAATTGCTAACACAAGACCCGGATACTGGTTTACAAGCATGATCACCTTAGACCACTTATCATAGACATTTTATCTTAGACAATTATCTATATTTATATAATTATTAGGATCCGGTTGACTTCTAATGATGCCCGATCCGCCGGATTTCTGGATCCAGTTTTCCGGATTGCAATCTCTAAGACAGACAGAGCTAGTTGATGCTCACTCGTTATTTTCCTTTTCTCGGTCTCTTTTTGCACTTTACGTCTCAAATGAAAACATAGTGTTTGGCACAACTTTGATCGTTTGCATACACCGTAAAAAGTCTTGCAGTGCCTTCGATCATCCAGAGGCTGATGATTAATCAAAACATGCCAACTTAGACAGAATCCATGGTTAAAAGTTATCTTTAGTTATCAGCAATTTGTTTGCAAATTGCCTACACGCAGTGAATCTGATAATTCATTTTCAATTTGTAAACGTTTTGTCTGGTAAAAAACTCCGGGAAAGAATTTGTTTGAAATGCAAAACGTATGAAATGGTTTTAATTCATAACTATATATTCAAACGGTATAGTTGATACATTGCGTGTGACGTTACAGGGCTACCGCATGGAGTGTCCGCCGGGGTGTCCGGGCGCCGTGTACGAGCTGATGCGCGGCTGTTGGCAGTGGAACCCCGCCGAGCGGCCCACCTTCCGCGACATTCACCACGCGCTCGAGCACATGTTCCAAGACAACTCGATCACTGAGGGTGAGCATACCATATCTACTAACATCTCACAAGTCAAACATTACTTTTAGTTAAAATTAGTTTGAACTCAATTGTTTGGTTTTATACATCGACAGAGGTAGAGAAGCAGCTGCAGGAAGGCGGGTCGTGTGGCGGCACTCCGCAGATGTCGCTGAAGAAGAGTGCGGGCGGGGCGGAGGCGCGCGCCGTGCAGATGCGCCGGTCCACCAACCGCCGCGGCAAGCAGGCGCCCACGCCGCCCAAGCGCACGAGGTGACCGCCACACTGAATACGCACAATAGTCGAGAGCGCAGGGTATGGTATGTTGTATGACGTAACTAAGACATGTTGTGTCGGGCGCAGCCTGCTGTCGTCGTGCAGCTCGTTCCGCGAGTCGCAGTACGCGGCTGACGAGCACGCCGCCGCTGACGACGCGCTCGCCTCGCTCAACGGTTAGTCACCACACCCCACACACCACACCCCACACCCCACACCCCACACACCACCAGCCATGAGAAAACCAAATATACTTTATAAGTTAGACAATAAAATATACTTTTTTCAAATAATGTAATCGCGTAATCCATTTTATTAGTTTCATAAATCCTTTGTAATAAAATGTGTATATATATATATATATCCCGCGCGACACAGGAGTAATTCCTAATGCGGGAATTATCTTTTAAAAGAGAAAAAAAATCAATGCAGAAAACTGTTTACCTTGTAACTTTAGAAGTATCATGTCATGTCAACTGTTAAATCGGTCGCCAATTTTCTTACACTTCATACCATAAAATTATGCAACACTCCGGTATTGCTGGCGCCGACTTACCACACGTTATTCATAACAAATTTGTCTAATGTCTCTATACAACATTATTATGTCTTTATTCCTCTGCTTTTAAGACATTTTTATAGCATCTTAAAAAACCATAGAAATGTCTCATTCTATGCACTGCTATACATACAGGGTGTTATGTAAACGCTCCCTAAAACGAAAACAGACGATAGTACGAGGACTACACTGAAAATTTCGGGAATCAAGGAAGTGACACAACATTACTATTTAAAAATGTATTTATTGCTTTTCGAAGTATTCTCCACGAAATTTGACACATTTTCCATACGATGGAACCAATCATTGAAGCAACCATTCCATTCGGAAGTTGGGGTCTCCAAAATGGCCGATTTGTAGGCGTCCACAGCTTCTTCAGGTGATGAAAATCTCTGACCAAGCAATTTATTCTTTATTTTAGGGAAAGTATAGAAATCATTAGGGCTTAGGTCGGGACTGCACGGCGGATGGTCTAATAATTCTATGTTTTCTTGCTCTAAAAACTCTTTTGTTCTGTGCGCGGTGTGAGAACTCGCATTGTCGTGATGGAGGATGATGCGGTGGTTGCAGTTCTCTTCTACGGAGTTCGGAAACGACCTGTGGTAAACAAATGCTAGCATACCATTCTGCATTAACCGTTCTTTGTCCCTCAAGAGGAATAGTCGCAACATGGCCGGTTTTGGAGACAAACGTGGCCACCAGTTTTTTTGGAACACTCCGTGGATGAACAATTTTAGTTGGCTTTAACTCATTTTCGAACACCCAAACTCGTGACTGGTTTTTTGGTTCGGGTTCGTACGCGTATATCCAGGATTCGTCACCTGATACAATGTTGTATACAGCATTTGAGGATCCTGCGTGGAAACTTTCGAGAGTTCGAGAGTGAATGCAGTTTTTTTACGACTTTGACGGGGATCATCCCTGAGCTTGACACGTCCACGTTGAAATTCAGCAAACCAGCGATAAATTGTAGTTTTGGATGGGGCTTCATCACCAAATGCACTGGTTTTGTGTTAAACCGCTTCGAAAGTCATAATAAATCATCGCCCTTGAATTTTCTCTCAACAAATTTCTTCTCAACGACTAAACAAGTTTGAGAAGACCTTGTGAGAAGACCGAGAATCTTTTTTTTTAATAAATAAATGGTATTCGATTTTTAAAACCAAGGAGTTTTCAATTAAAAAGATTCTAATATGATAGGAATAGTGGAAATATTCCATTCCCGATACTTTTAGTGCAGCCTATGTACTAATAATACCTTGATGAAAGGTCGGAAATAGTGGGAGAGGCCATGCTTCGGCACGTATGGGCCGGCTCGACCGCAGTGATACCACGGCGTCACAGAAAACCGGCTGTGAAGCAATGCTTACATTGCTTTTCGCCGAGTGAGTGAGGTTAACGGAGGACCTAACCCTTCCCGACCCCCCTCTCCCACCCTTCCCCTACTCCCACCTTAAAGGCCAGCAATGCACCTGTGACTCTTGAGTTGCAGGTGCCCATGGGCGACGGTATTCATTTACCATCAGGTGACCCGTCTGCTCGTTTATCCCATATACCATAAAAAAGTCGATCCCAAAAAAAAAAAATTTTTTTACAATGTTATATTAGCACTAGCAACCCGGTCCAGGCTTCGTACGGGTAGCAGAGACATCTTCAACATTCATCATCATATTTCAACCAAAATACATAAAACCTTAAAAAATATATACCTAAACCTTCACCATGAATCGCTCTATCTATTGGTGAAAACCGGTTTTTTAGTTTATCGTAGACAGACAGACGCGGCGGGGGACTTTGTTTATAATATGTAGTGATTATTCACGCTCCATCATGTTAGCACTGTAGTGAAACACACGTATGTTGGTTCAATACTGATTTATTTTTGATATACCCTCACATACATCAAAACTAGACACATTGTCATATATATACTACATCTCCTTCCTTCAAAGAAAACAAAATTAATTAAATCTAGTACAGTGTTAGTAAACTGATGTAGTTAGGTACCTACATCATGTACCTATTGAGTGAAGACGATAGTAAAGTAATTATAGTAAATTAGGTAATACTTATAAGTAAAAACATATACTTATATTTTTCTTTTTCTCTAATAAATTTAAACACTAGTTATTTATATTACACACCTTGTTATAAAAGTTGTAATTCTTAAGGCGAGGAGCTACCACATAATCAGCAAAACGTCGAATCTTTGGAACTCGACTGTGACTAAATCGCACAAAAGATACTATTGAAAAAGATACTGCATGTAGATGAAAGATACATGAAAAATGTTAACCGGGCAAAAATTTGATTAAAGGTTTAGTTTTTCTAGAAAGCCATCGTTAATTTTACCATTAAAATAAATTTTGGCGTTGAAATTCTCAGTATTTTCAGCGATAACTACAATTTTTTTTTTAGAAATACCTAGATATATAGTTAAAATAAAATGTTAACCAGTTACTTTTTTAATTTAAACCGTGTATTTCGAATAATTTAAAGAAATCCCTGTTAATTAACTCTCTGCGCAACCCCCGCCATTTTGCTGATTCAAATATGATTTACAATTTCGAATCCTATTTGAATGTCACCAAATGTAATAGTGGATTATGTACTTTTAATTCAGTTGTCGGGCAGCACCCGACAAAGAAGGTTGGTCCCAGACGCTCACGAGTACGACAAACAAAATAGCGTCAAAAAACAAATATGTTGCAACGAGACGCGATGCCATGGTATATGTAACAAAGACAAACTCGCAGATAAATAAAAATTCGCAAAAAAAATAATAATGAATCGTGGTCATGGTCATAAAAGACTCCTCAGGAAATTAAGTATTATACATACTCGTATGACTTCGAAAAATTAGATTCATTATTATGTTTACAAATTAGTTTTTTTTTTTTTGTAAAACCAAACATTTAAAGTGATTTGACAACAGTGGGTGTGATGTCATGGCCCATTATTTCATACATGTTTCTACACAACGTATCGTTTTGACGTTTAATGAAGAGTAATTAATTTGACTTGACAGTCTACAACCGTAGTATATCTATTTTATGTTCGAAGAATCGTAAAGTCAGTTATATAAAATTCAATTTTACACTCGTTTAAGACCTTTACCTTCAATGTAAGAGTTATTATTTCAATAAAGAAAAGTCATTGATGAGTTCCATGGAAATAATAAATTAAATTCTTTTGCTTTAAAGTAATAATAATTGGAAGTAATAATCTCAAAGTTTAGTGGAAGATGTCGACACCAACTCTGCTGAACGTTTTAATAGATATAAATATAAATAAATTTTTCAGTGAGACGAGCTCACCAAGAAAGTTGTGCTGCAACTGTTGTGACATTTAATAATAAACTACCCAGATACACTATACATAAGAGACTCATAGGGAAAAGCCCAAGATGTTATTTAAAGAAAATGGGAAAAAAGGCGTGAAGTCAAAAGTTCATGGAATCCCGACAACCCTAAAAAAAAACTGATTCCTTAACAAAATTGATACACATGAAGTTGACGAAGATTACGGAGCCAATTTTATTGTGCTGCTCCTGATATGACGGAAAATTATTTAGAGACGGCAAAGAATGACTTTTTTACTCAATTTAAATATCCTAACTACGGACAAAGACCGCATTCAAAAAGAGACTCGTTTATAAAGTTATTGCAGTGATTGGCTAGAGCTAAGAAAAAAATATGGTGACTGCTTCTAATTTCGGTCAGATTGTCAAAAAAGAAGAAAAAACATGAGTTGTGCAAATTTCCTTAAAAACTTATTACATTCTAAAAATTTAACATACATGAAAATAAATTAAAGGCAAAATAAATTATTTTTATAAAAAAAATTAAACCGACTTCAAAACCACAAATAGGCACTATTTGTGGTTTGCGAAAGCGAAAAAGAAATTAATATAATTATTATTACATCTATTTGAAGTCGGTGCCAGCCAAGCCAAGTAGGTAGTAGAGTGAAGTAACCAATAAAAAAGAAAATTCGTCGATATTTTTATAAAGACTATGTCACGCGTCATCCTGCGCTTCAGGACACAATTTATGTCATCCTCAGTTTCACCTTCACCATAAGTAAATGTAGTAAACGCCTCATAACCGGCCGGTCCAATGAGATTCACCAACATGCTAGCCTGAACTTCTTTAGGCTCCTTGCTCACTCCTCGCTCGCTTTGAGAAACACTTCGAACAGTTTCTGACTGCCTTCGAGTGATAATTCTGTCGGAGGACGCGCGTGTTCCATATTTAGACTAAACCACTCGGTCTAATGCAATACTAAGCAAATATTTTACGGGTTTAAATAAGTTTTAACGATTTTTATTCGTTAAAAACAACGCACTGCTGTCACCATGTAGTGAAACACACGTATGTTGGTTCAATACTGATTTATTTTTATATACCCTCACATACACGCATCACATAAAACTAGACACATTGTCATATATACTACAAGCACAACTAAATGAAACGATAATTTCATAAAAAAAATAATCAAAAATAGCTGACGCTGGGATCAAAAGACGCGGGCGCTGAAGGCCAAGCGAGTTCGACGCCCGCGCGCCCTTTGACCTTAGCATCAGCTGTTTTTAGTTTATTTTTTAAGAAATTATCGTTTCATTTAGCTGTTGAAGCATGAGTGAATAATGCTAATATAACATTGTAAAAAATATTATTTTTTTCATCGGGATCGATTTTTTTTCTGATCCATTATCAAAGGTATCATTAGTACTATCGTCTGTCTTCGTTTTCGGGAACGTTTACATAACACCCGGTATATCCTATAGACTTGTATCACTTCATACAATAAATGTGCAAAACGAATATTCACAAGGTACCGCTGCATCCGTACGTGTGTACTGTGTGTTATGGTACGTGGCTCGTTATAACATGGCATGGCTTGTTTACACTTTAATTAGAACAAGTGCCAGTGCACCTATTGACTTTCCCACCAAGTCTTCTACTTCCCCTTGCACTTATCAAAGTGTAAATAAGACTGCTTGGAAGTGGTATTACTCGTATGTTATCGACACAGTAACTATCTTAACTTTTATAAAGAGCTATTGTTCCAATGACAGCATCAGCAAAATTAGGTTCCGTATTGACAATACAGAATCTTCCTGAAGCTTTGGAGAAATGCCACACAATCATTATTATGATTACATTCCCTTTAAATTCGCAACAGTTAGACTAGAGATATAAAGTTACTATTACCCCTATTGCACTGTTGATAGTCCCATTCGAAATGTATCTTATTAAGATATTAATAATACCTGCTCTAATTACTCTCAGTCCAAATACATTTTTCTTTAATAATATGTACACTTTTAACTACAGTTTAAACCTGACTAAATGATCCGGCGTTATTTATATTTAATTTTATTAAATATCTACCAAAATGATAGGTATTACAATTTGATTGCGCATCCAGGATGTTTATTGCAAATAATATTTGACAATTTAAAAATCCAGAGAATGAGTGCACCACACTACTCTTGAGCCTGAATTTTGATAGTTTCTCGGGTGCCTTTCCAAAATGAGTTTTTGGCCCTGGGACTACCCTTGCATCGTGCATGGATCATACGCGTTGTGCTCGTGTGGATGTACTTCCTAAGGCCGTGTTCAGGGAGACGCGGGGAGTTTGACTTCGAATATGCTCGGTCGAAAAAAGAAAATTATACAAAATAAACATTTTTCATATAGAAGAAAGCGTTAATGTAGAAGTTTTCTTTGATATCTACAAATATACGTGGTGCAGCCCGTGGCGACCAGGGCCGCGTGCCCTCCAGCTACTGGCGCTGCGTTCTCAATATTGTATTTTATTCAATATATAATCGTAAGCTTTAATGCACATTTGGGTATATTAATGAAATACTTCATAATCTGTTGTTCTTATTGATAGGTAAAGAGTTGCATCATGACTAAACTGTTAGCGGTCAGCTGCTTTAAATATAGGTTGTTTTCTAGAAGTAAAAAAGAACTATTCATGTAATCTCTTGTAATAAGCATATACCAATAAAATCGTACTCCAGTACAAAATATGTCAGGGTCATAGGATGTCCGAAGAAGACTGCCTGCAGTTATCGTTGATCACCACGCTCTGCACAACGCCCCGCGCGACTCTCCACGTTTCCATAAGCGGAACCATCTTGTTTTTTTTCATGCAACGCCACAGATAGACGCTATACGCGCCGCTTCCCCGTAAACGGAGAAAGCCGCGCAACGCCCCGCGTCTGCCTTAACGAGGCCTAGTGCACCATTCGTGTTTGGAATACAAGTATAGTAAAGGTGTAGGTGTCTCATTGGACAGACATGGACCTTTCCTTCTAACCCCTACATTACTACAATTCCCCTCTGGTCTATAAACTTGTCGCCTTGTATCTATCGCAGGTATCACTACTGCTTTATAGCGGTACACTTTTGGTAAAGACATGCTTCTCCTTTTCCTAGTCAGACATCGCTATCCAATGGTATTGCATAATGCTCTTTTCAAAACTAACCGAGGGTAGAGAAACTGAGATGTAGGTCCACCCCAGGCTTCATGTGTATCTGTTGTTGACACGCGTATGTCAACAACATGTCGTATTTATAGTTTAATAATATTTTTCATTTATAATATGCTCGGTGGTGAGTGTCACAGTATTTTATGAGAAACAATCTTGTATATTGCTGTTAGTAATATTGTCGTATTTGTACCACAGTTCAAAGGTGTAAATGTGTTCTTCATCGTGTGATAATAAAAATGTTATAAAAGTTTATTTTTTATTAAACCATTGGTATTGCTTGGGGAGGGGGATTATCGCGACATCTGACCAGTAGGGCAGAGGTGACTCGATGCGGTGGCTGACAAGGACCACTTAGGGGCTGCACCGAACCGGTTCTGGAAATCTAGAACCTAGACAGTTTATTAGCAAGAATAATATGAAATAATTGCCAGGTTCTCGATAAATGCCACAAGAATATTTATTGACTTAGTCGCTGAAAATTTTTATTCTATTGTTTTCTAATAATACTTATATAATGTATTATAATGATTGATGGTACATGTGATAAAATAATATTTACTATATAAAGCTTAATAATGAAGTTATTTTGCATTATGTATGACTCTCGTAAAACACTGCGCCGTCTTACATTTGTATGTTCATAGTAAATTTAATATGGAGTTTGTGTGTGTACATAATATTATATATAACTAGTGATATGTATACAGATACATATATATATCTGTCTACAATGATGCTAGTGATATGTGATTGAGATGCATAAGTTTAAATAGCATTTTCTGTTTGTTTGTCCGCTCGCTCAGGTGTATAGCGATAGGGTTCACGTTGTAAGTATACGATGCGTTTCGGATAGACAGTGTACCTACTATATCTATATATGTATCTTTAATATTAAATGGTTAAAACTCTCACTAAATAGATCAATGCAGTTTAAGAATGTGTATTATGTTTGTGTATAACTAGAAGACTAATAAAACAGGGATTGGTCTCGAGTGCGCCCGTGACCGCGTGTGCGTGTTCGTGATCGGCTCCTAATCGTGATATTTGTTTATATTATTTTACATACCGTATGTATATCATTTTCTTATATTATTTCATGAATGGCATACAGAAAACACTGACAGAGGAGTGAGCGAGAAAAGAGTATATGGCAGATGGTTTTCTGTATGGCGTCAGTGTGAAGTGTGAGTTTGCACGCACGAGGTGCGCGCGCCGAGACAGTCGGCGGTGACGTCATGCGTGCAGCGCGCGCATCATATTGCACTTTCATTGTCGACGCATGCCTACATTAGATTTGCTCCTTATACTTTGCTATTCACTTAGTGAGGGCTACTTCGTGAACGCTGTGATGCGTCCGCTCCGCGCTCACGCCATATCCTCATACAGTTAGCAATACCTATTCATTGTATGTAGTTATTTATTTAGATTTCATGCACCCTGTTTGATTACGTAGTTTACATTTGCTCTGAATACAATATAGTACATATTAAATGTTATCTTTTTCTGTCGCGTCCGAATCCGTCGTCCTGTCATTGCGCTACGTTTTCACCGCGAGTTCAGTGCCCACCATAGGCCGTTCGATCTCGGCTTACTTACACAGTGTCTTCATTTATAACAAAATGGTCCAAAGGTTCTGTATCCTTAATCTACAGTTTTAGACTAGTCTTCCCGTAAGCAGAACCTTTTCAAGCAATCGTTATGAAGTTGTTTCAATTAGCGTATTATTAAAAAAAGTTCCGTTTCGTTAGTCTCGCAATGGTGGATCTTTGTGCACCATCCGTTGGTGGGATAGTGATTGAAGTTGATGCTTTTATAATTGTCTTGAAGCACGTGGGCGTGTATTACCGATGTCTCAGTGGGTGGGTGCATGTGTAGGGGGCGGCCGGGGGGCGCGAGGCGTCTTCGGAGGGTTCGCTGGCGGAGGCGACCCCCGACACGGACGAGTCCGGCGGCGGCGAGCCGCGCCGTGCCAAGCGCCGCCACCAGCAGCATCACGCGCCCGCGCCGCACCAACCGCACCAGTCGACACCCGCACACGACCGAGACCAGCCACGGGTAATGTACCTACACCATGTTTGTTTTTGGCCCTCACCACCAGATGTTTGTAAAAGAGTGTTTTTGGAGATTCTTGCCTGTTTCTTCTCAACAGAATCTACATATAGGAATAGGTTCATGCTAGGTTCAACTAGCTTTATAACTGACTGATTTTGATTAACCCAACCCCAACATAATTCAAATTAAATAAATAAATTATAGTGATTTTGACACATTATAGTTTTTTATTCAGTAGGTTACAATTTTAAATGGTTTAATCTGATAAACCTAAATACAATGGCACTGACATACCACTTTACCGTTAGCTCCGGTGAGGTGATGACCCGTGGGGGTTTCCACACGATAAAAAAAAAAAAAAAAAAAAAAAATACAATGGAAAGAAGAAGAAATGTTATCGTATGGATTGAATATAGGTACATAATACTTAATAGGTCTCCGTGTGGTAAGGTCAAAGAATGTTCGCTGTGCAGACACTTCTCGACATTTTATGATTCATGATGCTGATTTAGTTAGATTGCTACTCTCGGTAAATGTGGTACAGAGGCAGTAATTCTTTTTTTTTTGTATGTGTCCTTTTATATTAAACAAAGAACAGACGAAACAAACATGTTGTCTTTACGTAAAACCGTGAAACGTAAACTTACATTACAAATTAATGTTTATACGTCATTAGTACAGATATCAGTAGGTATTATCCTACTAATATTATAAATGTGCAAGTTTGTGAGGATGTATAAATGTTTCTTACTCTTTCACGCCGTACGCACGTCTGTAGATAGCTGAAAACCTGGATTAACACATAGGCTACTTTTTATCCTGATATTCCCACGACACAGGAACTTTCGCGGGTAAAATTGCGAGGCGCAACTAGTATCAAATAAATTACGATATATAAGCATTGTTATAATTGTTGTAGAAACAACTGGTTAAGATAAAATGTTGTAATTCCAGCAAGGAGTGCAGGTGGCAGCTCTCGA